>VWYI01018800.1:0-39959 GCA_013399455.1 Anthoscopus minutus | reverse complement strand
ATTATTATTATTATTATTATTATTTTCTCACTAGAGAGTGAGAAATGGCAATTAAATAGGGTATTAGCACAGAATGCATTTATATTTCATAAAAGTTTGGATGAAAAATTATTTTTGTGACAAAAAGAAAAGTGGTCTCTGTGGGCTTTTGGTGCTTGGGGATCATCTGAGTGTATTGGTAAGAACACATGCATATTCCTTCTTGTGAGACAGAAGGAACAAATTGGATCTGAAATATAGGGATCCCTAAATTCTATGCAGCCTAAGAGCTGTGGAGTGCCTAGGGTTGGCCTCCCTTGTCAAGTCCTAATCCAGAGGACATGTGAGCTTTGAAGGCTCTGAGGAATCCCATGTGGAATGCACAGGGGTCTTAAATCTGCTTTCTTCACATAAAGTTGCAACTCAAAATAAAAATTGGTATCCCTGCTTTTCAGTTCCATTTATTTTCAGGTATCGTGAGTATTTGGCACTTATAAATAATATAATGCTGATGAAATCCAAAACAGACTTACACTAGGTTTAAGAGCCAAGAAAAGTATAAAGATTTAGGGAAGCATTCCTGACCATATTACAGATTCACTTTACAGCTATATATTTCTGAGCAATGCTGTGGGGTTCTCCCAGCATTTTATCCCTGTAAAAGAAAGTGTCTGTTGTAGAAAAGAAACCTAAGATTCCCCCTTAGATGAAGGGGAAAGTGAAACCCTTTCTGTATGTATTCAATCCTGTGCTAATTTAGGTTGTGACATGTCCTTTGCAGGTGACAGTTTCTCTTTCAGTGTACCAGGAAGCTGTGTAGGTGACAATTTAGGTGTGCACCTTTTATATGATGATGCATAGCTGAAAAAAAAGCTGAACACAAAATACTTGGTCAAGGAAATAGATACTTCTGTATGTATATACATACCTGCAGACACACACATTTATATATTTACGTGGCATCTTTACCATTCAGGAACATTCAGCTTCCACTCAAAACTGAAAGGTTATTAAAAATTGAAAGGCTCATTCATTTACCTTTTTAATTCAGCTTGCATGTACAAAACTATTATCTCAGCATTTGAGTCAGCCCTGCTTGTCAGTAGTTTAAGTAATTAAAAGGTTCAGTGGTTAAATATTGCTACAAGTAGTTCAAAAATAAATTGTTATTTTTAAAGACAGTTTGTGAGAGAAGAACATATGAATAATAGATATGTAGTTGCATGCATAGATCTGTAGCTGGAAAAACAGCTGCTGACAGCTCACTATTTTTCATCGCTTTTCTTCATTAAAAAAGGCAATTGGTGAAGTTATGGTTGAGGTTGGGAAATATGAAGGAATTAAGTGTTAATGACAGTTTCCATTTTGAAATTCAGCAATGATCCTCATAGCAAAGAAAAATCGATGCAAACATCACACTTGCAAACCAAAACTAATCATGTCTGTTCCATTTGTCAAGCATTGAATCAAAGAGCTGAAATATTTCAATGAGCTATTTTGTAAAGCTAGTCTTTCTGAGATTGTCCACTTATACAAAATATGTCTTGACCACCTATCTTGAGATAGCAAATGATTTTGTTTACAACTACCCTTACATTGCCACTCTACCTTCCTCACCTTTTAATTTTTTATTTTTTAATTTTCTAGTTTTTTCATAATCAGTCTTGTTAGTGAGTTATGATTGAAATTAATGAGCATCTGTCTCCTGAGGGATTAGTAGTCACAGCCACAGTCTCTGGCTAACATGTTAACCCAAGGAACAATAATATACATTGCAATATTAGAATATTCCACTCTCTGCATGTTTACATTATCAAATGTCAGCAGCTGTCCTTAGTATGGGTGATTTTGAAGTCCTTCAGGGAAATGGCTATCACATGGTGCTGTAGACAGTGAGATACATGGAAAATGACAATTTAATGACTAAGGCATTTGTTCTGTATCTCATTTTCTCTGTCCTCTTTTCTGATGAATTCCCAACTTGAAACACAAAGATGTATAGGAACTGAGAGACTTTTAAAAAGTTATAACATTAACAGACTTTAGTCATAGTTAAAGGCCTCTAAAATTATCTTCAATGTCATTTAAAAGTACATATATGTACTCTGTCTTCCAATGTAATTTGAAAAATTATCCAAACTATCTGGAAGTTTGCTACAGCAAGGTAGTTTCCATGACAAGTCTTCAACGTTAATATGTAAAATATGTAATAAGCAGTTTCTTGGCCAGTGTATGGAACAAAATGCATTTAGTTATCCTTACTAAAGAAAAAATAATATGGCTGAATTAGATTTAGAAGTATATCACAGCCTCAGACCACTTCATCTGAAGCCTATTATTTCAGGAATTTCAGTATGTATAGGCATTTTAAATTACATTTTTTCCCCTGTAACATAATGCTTTAACTTTCTCTGTCTCATAAATAATGAAGTTCAACAACTGTACTTTAAAATGTTTTACATATCATTGTATTATAATATGGTTATTTACCTTTGAAAGATACATTGCTATCCTACTAGTTTCTTCAATGGCTAAATGTAGTGTTTAGTAAAGAATGAATGTGCATTATTTTAGGTGTTACTAAATGTTTTCTACTACTGTTTACCTTGGAATTTATTTTTAATTGTGTAGCTGTTGCTACATCTCAAGACTTCAGACATTGTCTAAGGGACACTACCAAGTTCAAATGCAGATTTTTTGACAAAATGTAGAGCTCTATACTGTGGTAATTTCAATTAGGTAGCTTTCAATATTGCTTGGCACACTATTTTTCTTTTCCTGGAAATAAATTCTACTGGCATATGGAGGGGAAAAAAGTGGAAGCACAGGAACAACGCAAATTCTGGAAATTTGATTTCAAATATGATAAACCAGGTTTAAAGAAATCAGAACATATGAAACAAGAAACATTCACTTTGTATACTATATATTCATCCCTGTCAAGTCATTTAAAACATTTGGCTTTCACTACAAACAAAACTGATGGTGCTCAGAGAGGTGTAATACTTCTACCTCATTGATGTCCACTTATACTACAATGGCTGCTGGACATGGAAAAGGGAGGAGAGCAAGTGGAAATGAATTGGGTCTGGCTGAGCTCATTTTCCCACAGGAGCTCTCACAGTGCTCTGCACTGGTAGCTGGAAATGAGCTGATGGCACCCCAGTGCTTTGGCCACTGCTGGGCAGTGCTGGCACAGTGTCAGTGCTGTCTCCCCATCAGTAGGCTGGGAGTGGTAAGAACTTGGGTGGGGACACAACTAGGACAGCTGACTTGAGCTGACCACAGGGACATTCCACACCAAATGGTGCCTGGTCAACAGTAAAAGCTAAAAGAAAGGAGGAAAAGGGAGAGCAAGGGGAATTTTTTACTTATGACTTTTTTCTTCGGGAGCAAATACTACCTGCACTGAAGCCTAGCTTCAAGGGAAGTGGCTGGCATTGCCTACTGATGGGAAGTAAAGAATAAATCTTTTGTTTTGCTTTGCTTTCAAACATGGCCTTTGCCTTTGTTTGACCTAAACTGACCTAAACTGCCTTTATCTTGACCATCTTATTTCCATTCTCTCCCCAACTATTTTATCTGTCTTCTCCTAATGGTAAACAATGACAAGATTTTTTGGGTTTTTTTCCCCCATTTGACAAGGATCTGAATAAAAGTGCCAGAGTAGCTGGAGTTGTTTCAGCAAAATAAGTAGAAGTGTATTCAAGAAAATGTTTTCATATTTAAAACCTCTGTATTCTAGGTCTGTCTAGATTTTACACTCTTTATGAGAAATTCAGAAGTAGGAGAGGAAAGCAGAAGTGTTTTTCCTGCAATACTTTTTCTCTTGCAAAAGAGTGTGAGAATTTGACCCTGCTTGAGCAAGATGACCTCCAGAGCTTCCCTCCAACCCCAACCATTCTATAATTCTGTGAATTGATTTAGTTGCATCTCAAAGGAATGCATTTTCTAAGAGAGCCATTAGAAACAAAAGCTAACTGAGGTGCCAATGACCTCTACTAACTTGGCATTCCCTGGCCTTCATTACAAAGAGAATAATTTTTTTTATTTACAAAGCTTTGTTTTGAAACTGTGAGAATATTCCCTGATGACCATATTCTTCCAGCTACCTACCTTCTCCCACAAACAGTAGGTTCAATATACTAATTTTTATATCCTTTCTGTGCAAGGGGACAACTAAATTGTATAATCACATTCAGCCAAAACCATGCTTAGGTTTTCCTACTGAAGTACACCTTAAATATTTTTAGGTTTAATCTCTCTTTTGCTACATAAAATATTGTACTTGTCTAAATGTAAAAATTTGTCTGCATCAGATAAAACAGGTTAAAAGCATTTTACTGGGTAAAATAACCTCTAACTTATTTAGCTGAAATACTGATCTTTAATGCTAGTTTCATTATTTTTAAAACAATGTCCATGTTAGAGGAAGGCTGAAGGAGTTTTTATTCCTGATGAAGCTAAGTAGTAAAAATTAGTCCTGTTTTGGTTTAATGGAAATCTAATTCATTTTGCTTAATCAAAAAGTCCACAACTTAAATTTTCAAGTCTAGCTATTAATCAGAGAACAGGGTACAGTTTGAATTTGAACTGTAAGGCATTCAAAAGGGAATTTCATAATCTTAGGGCATACAAGCCCTTAGGGTAATGGAATAACCTTATATACTCACCTGAGAGTTACAATATGGGTATGAGTTAATTACAAGGCCAGACCTTGGAAAAGGACCTACTAGGAAAAGACCTACTTAATTGCAGTTACTATTCAATATCTGTTGGTATAGCAATGGTTTCTGCATATAATTAATCTAGACTGGATTCAAAAGAAACCTTGAGGGTGCATCTTCTTCCTCTCTCCTCCAAGGTTATGGATTGAAGAGTGTAAGTACTAAAAACATGAACTTACTGAGTCATTCACTTACAGCCATTAGAAGCTAAAAGTCAGTGTTACAAGGGAACAACTGAAAAATTTTCCTTATTAAATGAAAACAAGTAAAGAGATTTTTAAAAATTTTTAATCTAACAGTAACTGCATGTGGCTGTTGACTGTAAATGCAGATCTGTGGAAAGTGACGATGAAGCTGTATTTGCAGCTGTAGTGTGCTGGAATGCTGATATAGTAATCCAGAAAATGATGAACTTTTGTTGGTGAGTTCTGAGAGAACAGCGCTGTTTTCATACTGAGAAGACAAAATAGTAACCTTAAAACTGTGGTCTGAATCAGAGCACCAAAATCTCAGTGTGCTAAAATTGTTTAATGTTTTCCATAATTGCAACTTATTCTTTTTGTTTATGCTTCCTTTCAAGGGTGTCAATCCAAGCAAAAAAATTAGGTTCGAGTGTCAGCATAAATCATGACTTCAAATTTTTGATACTGCAGGATAGAAGATCAGTGGATAGAAGATCATTGCAGTACCTGCAATCTTTGCAAACCATGCTTATACAACTCAGCTTATATCCAAAATAGATCAATACCCAAGGTATGAGAAGTGGTTAATATTGCCAACTTATGTAGTATGACTACTTAAAAGGTGACTGAAATCTCCCTCAAAACTGGCTGCACACACAAAACAGCTGAAGAAAATAAAATAACAAAAAGCCTAGCAAAGCCACATATCTCCGCAAGAAGCAATACACATTAAAGTAGCCATAGTATTTCTTCCATGAGATAGGGCAACTCTAAACCTTGCTAATGGAATCAGTGGAGTGTCTTTTAGGAGTTCTTATGTTTGAGAACATTTTCTTTGACTAAAAATCTGATTTTTCTATGCTGTGTTTTAGTACCGTCAAGTATACAGGCAAGTTAGAAAGATAAAAGGTAAAATTGGGACTTTTATTATGACTGCATTACTCTTCTAACCACAAGGATGCTTCAGCATGTTGTGACATGCATCCATATAAAATGATTTTGATGTTTCACTAGTATAATATCCTATTAGAGATACAAATTGGCATTCTGTCAGTGTAATGTATCCCTGAGGTCCTTCAGGAATTACTACTGAATTTCATTTTTCATTTAGCCGCTACATGCTGTACATTTATTAACAAAATGGAACTTTGGTAGATCTGCAGTGAACTGTGTTCACCCTGCAGGCAAACAAGCCCCTCAAAGCTCAGGAGTTTTAGCTCACAAGCTATCTGCATGTCTTGCAAGTTTGCTTCTGTCTGCAAACCTAAAAGCACTCAACAGGCTGATGTGGAAGGGATTGCCTGGAGAAAATGTGAATATTTCAACGGTGAACCACTGGGAAGCTTCCATGGTTGAAAAGAAAGGCATTGAGTAACCCTTTTCAGATGTGTCTTGGAAGGAAATAACTAATCATGATATTTAAATTACTTTCAGGAGAAGTATAAATGAAGTAGTAGGTTAGTGGCTGGGACAAAAACAATGAGACGTGAGAGAAAAGCAAGTGTGTGGAATACAAAGGGCAGACACTGGAAACATTTGTTTAATTCTCCAGAGAGACTGAATTGGAGAAAAACCTTCCATTAAGGAAAAAGCATCCAAGGTGCCTTAGTCACCAAACTCTTGAGCTGCATTTCTTAAAAAAAGCTCCAACCAACAAAAAAATCTGTTTTTCATAGATGCTGGAAGAAAATAGTAAAAATTTAGTTAGCACTGAGTGACTACAATGTCAAAAAAATGCTCTGGAATTTTCAGTTACAGAAAGATTCTCATTGTGGGAGTTAAGGATTCTGATGCAGAACTCATTTGGGTATTAATGTCATATTCTTAAGGAATTTTTAATCAATGTTGTATGACCTGATACCTCTAGTTTTGGCCAAAGATTTTAGGAGCCATGTGGGTGTGCAGGTTGTTATTCTATACCATTCACACCATCTCTAGGGGTGGAAGTAAGGGATTCTCACTTCAAAGAAGGAGGCGTGGCTTGGGGTAGATAATAAAAGTAGGGTATGGAGCATCTGCTGGTACTTTGTCCTTTTCCATGGGAGTAAGTAGAGAATAGAGAGGTGGGATAATGCTGATCCCATTGTCAGCCATTGTTTTTCATTGCCAGGGCGAGGTGGAAAGAACTCTCTCTCTTGCTTGTTTCCGAGGAGATGGACATCCCTTTCTGGTCAGGGAAAAAAAGTGGTGGAGGGAGTGTTGTGGTGGTGCTGGCTGCAGTCATGTTGCCTCAGACTCAGTGAATGTTTTACATGAAATCACCCTCTTTTAATACAGTTCTAATATTGTTGCTGTTAATGCTAATTTTCTTATCTCATTGCTGTTTCCTGTAAATTGTTATGTCAACCCATAATCTCTGCTTTTTGTCTGTTTCTCAACAGAAGGGGTAGGGACAGAGGAGAGGCTGTGTGGGGCTTTACTTCCATTTGGACTTAAATCATGACACCTGGCTAAATAGATTTAAATCTTAGTCTTTTTATATATCAGTAGATCTGCATCTGCTGCCTGTGAACATCAAAAAATTATCAGGAAGTTATGGAAAGATTTAGGTGTCTTTTGTCAGCCAGAATAGAATCTGTTTGTCATAAGAGCTAGTACCCTCAGGATTTCTTATTTCTTGTGACCTGAGGAGCACACAAGAATATTACAAAAGCAGCATCAGCTGTTGTAGGAAGACAGTTAGTATATATTAGTAGATAACAGTTTGAGACAGATACCTGCGAAATTGTATCACACACATTATTAGGTCAGAAGAAGTAGATTTCATGGCAAGCTTAGAAAGAACAGATAGGGAAGACATTGGCTGAAATCAGAAGGAGGGGAAGATTGTGTTCAGTTTGAAACATCCTTAGGTGTTGAGAGTGAGATGAAGATGATGGGGAGAGGAGTGAGAGGAGTAAAGTTATTAATTTATTCACAGAAATGAAGGTGTGCAGATCTCTGATAGGAATGAAATAATGATCTTACTTTGCCTGCTTAGAACTGAATTAAAGCAATAGCAAACCTTTATCCAGTCAATTTTAAAGGACTTCCCCCAAACAAACAACTTCAAAATGAAATCATCCAGTCACAGGTTCTACAGCCTAAAGGTGTGTTTTTTAATGTTTACTCATCATGGTGATTTTTTTTTTCTGCCTAAGAATCTGTTCTGGAGTGCCCCCTTGCAAGAGCTGGGCCTCATCAAGCTTCAGATCATTCAGATGTAGAAACAATTCAGGACTTCCTTTAAAACCCATCTGGTTTACTCAACAATGTAGAACAATAAATCTTTAACCTAAATGCATTTTCAACTTTAAAAGAAAACAAAGAGGAGATTCCAGAGCAATATTTTTAAATGCCTCTTCCTGATTTCTTGCTGTACTTACGGGGATCAAAAAGACTTCCTTGAAAGGACTTCTAAAAAGCTAAGGAGAGCATGAAAGATTAAGGTTCCTGTTGGAACATACTGATGGGAAAGACTGAGATTTTTTATTGTTTTCTTTCTTCCTCTTTGTTGTTGCTGTTGTTGTTACATGGAGAAAAAAATGCACTTAAAGCTCCACAAGAACATTAAAATTTAATGTTCACCACAGTGGCTTAAAATCCTGACATGAATGTCTTTCCCGGGATAGTATTGAAAATCAGAGATGCAGGTTTTCCGAAACTGGCAGATTTAGATTGAAGACACTCAAATTTCTGTGTCTCCTTCCCTTTTGGTGATTTTGATATTTCCATATTTCGCCAAACTTTCTATTGCATGGAGAACAGCAGTATGCACAGTGCAGTTGATTTTTCTCTCTTGAATTCTATGCTGATCTGTTAACCATTCAGGAATATAGTAGATGCATATTATATAGATTTTGGAAATAAATTGTACCAGTGACAAACTGCAGCAGGTATTCTATGTTTCCTTACAAATCATCTGCTTGGCAGAATTGCTACATAAGCCAAAAGCCTTATCTTTTTTTTTTTTTAATTGCTGTGTTTTGTATCCTGCTGTGTAAGCAATCTCCTTCCTTAAAGTTATAACTTCCTTCATAGAAGCCATTGTCTTCAAAGTATTTGTTTCATCTAGACTGTAATTTTCAGAGAGGGGGTAAAAAAGCAATTTTCTCATTTATTTCTTACAACAATCAACTGCAATGAAATTTAAGTGAATTGCATGTTCAGCTACAAACTGTCTATGCCTCATTCAAATCCTGGTGATCTCATGTCCCAGCCTCTTATACATGCAGAGGTACCTTGATAATTGCTTCCAATGATTCCATTCAATTTAAGAAGATCTACCTTGCAGCATTTATTTAATGTATGATCTGATAAATCTTATGGTTGTAACATTTCCATGTTTTCTGTGCATCTTGCTTTTCTGATTATGTTGTCAGTAGTCAAACCAAAAAATGATACTACTTATTTCACTACTGATTTAATCTCAGGTACTACTTAAAATTAAGTATACCAATATACTTTTCACTTCAGTTGTGTAAGGAGTTACATCTGGGCAGTGTAGTGAAGATCTCATTTTAATGACCTTTGCTTTGGGCAGGCTTTAACCTGTGGCACTCACTCATTAAGTATATCTTAGCTGAATAATTTACTAAACTGAGCAACTAGATAGTATTGATTGTGTAGAGGACCAGGGATCAGCATGTTCTCTCTCAGCGATTCTGATTGTTGTGACAGGAAAGTGGTGATTGAAAGAGAGGGTCCCATGGAGCTGGGGCAGTGCCATTCTGAGCCATCTTCCTTTTCCACCTTGAGATTGTGCTCAGTGCTCCTGTGACAACTTTCCCAATTAGCTCATGGAAGGCTGCAACAAATATTTACTCTCTAGAGATGGAGCAAGAGCCACTGCTATGTTGTATAATAGAACTCCATCTTGAAGTGTCTAGAGGTATAAAAAGTAGCAGAAAAAAAAGAGGAATAATAATCCTTTATAGCATTGAAATATTTTCTAGAATGTTCTGAGTCAGTCAAATGAATAGGACAGGACTTTCTTGTTTTACACATGGAAAATAATTGGGGATATTGGCATCTTTTAGTGTAACATTTTCCATCTTAGAAGAATACAGGTCTGATAAGAAAGTAAAATAATGAGTTTTCTGCTTTGGTGATTCATCATATAATTTTAGGCCTCCAGCTAGAATAGAAACCCCCACATCCTCAACAGTGACTCTTTCACCCTTTACCATCTAATTGAAACCTTCTGTATCTAAAAATAAATCATAAAAATCTCCTATCCATATTATGAGATCCTGAAAGCTGCCAAAACTAATTGACCTTCTGTTGGGAAACATATAAAAATAAGAATACTAGGTTTTTCCAGAAATGTTTTGGTACGCCTGTAAGTTGGCTTCAAGAGATGGTGTAATCTCCGGTTATGTATTAGTCAGGAGATCTCAAAGCAGAAACTAGATGACTTAGAAAGGGATAATATTTAACTGGTGGAAATCATAAAGGAATATTGCCAAATAAAAATGAAATTATACAAAGACATGGGTGACATAAAAACAAAGAAGATAAAAAGCAACTGGAATGTAATCTGTTTGAGAAAAATTGAAAAGAAGACTCAAAATGTTAAATCTTAATTTAAACTTTCTGGGACAATACCCAGATTTATTATGTTTTTTTCCAATAATAATCTCTGGCTTTGCCAAAGTAGAAGTGATTCCAGTCATTTGAAGTTAAAACTAGGTTTCTTACTCTAAATAATAGGAAATTGCAAATATCATTGTTGGTAGCTGTGTTACTTTGATATTAGTTAATATTAGGAGGAAGGAAGGAAAGCATCTACGGAAATAATTTTCCTAAGAGAGGCTCTTGGGAGCTTCAGAAAGGGCCAATAGCTGCCCAGTTCTGAGAACTGACAGCTTTGTAAACCATTGAGAACCTGGATCCACCTCCTTGAATATCCCATTTTAAAGCCCGGGAAGCTCCGAACTTTCCTTTTCGGCTTCTGGCTTCTGAAGGTATCAAAGCTGGGGTGGGAGAGGCCCAGCCTTGCTCCAGCAGGGTCCGTGCCCCAGCAGCTCCCGTGTGGGATGGGAGGCCCATGGGGGCCCCTCCAGCTGGAGCTGGGTCCAGGCCCTGCCTCCNAAGAAAGAGTTTAAGTACCAGAATAAGGAGAAGGGGAATGAGGAGATGTCCTAGTATTGGGACTGAAAGTTCTTTTGGTAATACCATGGAGATGGACTATAATAACGACAGCATTTCCTTTAATTCATGAGTGAAAACAAGTATGAGGGGACAGTGAAGTATTCAAATGTGAACTTGACCAGAGGTAGCAGATGTTGAAGAAGCAGTGACGCTCTGAGGAGTTTGAGCAGAGAGACAGAGATGAGAGTGAAGAAGACTCTCTGTCTCAGGGAGTAAAGAAAAGATTTTTGGTTTTGGAGATGAAGATAATTGTAGAAATTGTTGGAGGGAGTCCTTTTCTTTGAACAGCTCATCCTTAAAAAATGACACCCCATAAGTTGACAATGACCCATTGACTCAGTTGTGAAAATGGAAGGAATTTCACAATAGCAGAAGTTTTTCTAAACCAGGCAGCTGCTGTTTTGTGAAGATGCAAAGCCACAAGAAGACTGTTCTTGTGGACATATCTCCAGGGTGTTGAGAAAAGAAATTCTTCACCCTATGAGAATTGAGGAAAGATTATTGTAAAAGTGATAACTGATTGCAAAATCCCAGGTTTTGTTTTATGTTGTCAGGTGGGAAAGCAAAGAAGTGGGCAGGAGAGGGAAGTGTTCTAGAAGTTTCATTTTGATTTTTCCTTTTCTTTTTCATTCTTTTAGTTTTCTTAATAAAACTTTCTTTATAGTCTAAGTTTGAGCCTGTTTTCCTTTCTCCTAAAATCATATATCACAACAAAAATATGAGTAAGTGTACTGGTGAGTTTAGCTAGTTCTAAACCCACAATATTCTTTGGTGCGTTGGCTGGGAAATTCAAATTGGCAATTTAAAAACCACTACACGAAATTAGTGTTTCTGCCCAGTTTCAACTGAACCCACCACAGTGGCATAAATATTTACAGTGGGTGTGTTTCTATAACTTCAGTTAAAGTGAGAATTTTCACTTAAAAATCTAAATATAAGTCTCCCTGGAAACCTGTTCCAGATTTGCTTACCCTTTCAGTCATATGGCATGGAGTGATACCAGAGTATTGCTTAAGGAAGGACTGATTAAATGAATTGTTGCTCTTATGTGTTTCATCCTGCATTAAACACAAGCTTCAGAATATTTACCAAGTATTAGGTTTTGACAATATTGGAGAGTGATTTAGAAAGATTAGTGCTCAAGGAGGTGTGGCCTAAGTAGTGTGAGTACTTGTGCAGTGAAAGTATTCAAGATGGTATAGGTAACTCCTCTGGGTATCTGTTCCACTTCAGAGGTAGGGAGAAAGGAAGAGAAGGATAGGCCTGGTTTATCTTCCTCCACTCTTTAGACTGACTTTACACTTTACAGAATTTTTATTGTGCACAGCTCAGAACATGTAGGCATTCACAGCAGACTTTTCTGCTTTACAGTATTTATTTTGGTCAGGATGAACATTCTAACTCACTCTTCAGAGCTCAGTAACAATTTGGAAAATCATGAGCTCTGCAGATCCTAATTCTTATGGGGGACTTCAGAAAGCAACACAGTGGTACACAAGCAGTTTCAGAAATTTTTGTAGTGTGTTGTGAGTCCTAATACAACTACTGTGCTCCTCACAAGGAGAAGTGTTATGCTGAGCTGATTGTTTGCAAATGAGGAAGAAGCTTTGAGCTTTTGAGCAACTGCTGCAGAATGAGGTTAGCAAATAAGTCAAAAAAGACAGAACATTGCTCTTTTTACAGTCTTCACAGGTAAGCTCAGCCTAGATCTATGCCAAGAAGAAAAGATTAAGTGTACCACTAATAGGATGGTTACAATGATGTCTATAGACATTTGTTGTTGGCAATTTATAGGATGCATCCAAGGCTGATACTGGGGTTGAATGTTGTCATTGGAAAGTCACTCCATAATTTTTGGAAGGTTATGGAGTTAAAGAAAAATTCTGATGAGAGGAAGAGTGACTGGAATGTATCATTACATTCTACATGAAAGGCAAAAAAGAAGATTCAGAAAACTACAGACTAGTTGACAAGGTTAACTGGCTAATAACAGAATCTGAATTATTTTCCAGTTTTCTTGCTTTCTATCTGATGAATGGAAGCAGAAGTTCTTATTTATTGGATAGTATAGCATATTTATGAGCAATATTTTTGTGCAAAAATACCTGTGATGGAGACAGACCAAAATGTTTATTCTGCTACTGAAGACCTACTGAAAACAAATAAAAAGCTGCAACAAAGAAGAAATTTTCCTGGTGAATTCATCTGAGCAATTATAAGCATTTAAGAGACATGAATGATTCTTTCAAAATCTACCAATATAGTATTTTTGTAGATAATATTTTTTCCTTTTTTCAGAATTTACATGTCAGCTGCCATCAGGAAGGGTTAAGCTCATCAGTAATTGCTCAGATACCAAAACCAGAGTATAATGTGGAATATATCCTCCATTTTTATTTTTCACTGAGAAAGAAAAATACCCTGTCAGTAAATCACATCATACTGACAAATCAGTTTTCCACTTCATTTCTCTTATATCTAATGTATAGCCTGTGGCAATATATTTATACAGGTGCATCAATTGAACAATTTCATAGTTAAAGATTTAAAATGCATTACCTACTCTCATAACTTACAGAGTGCTTAAATGCAATTTTTTGTACTGTTCATTTTTGGTACTATAGCGTTTTTAAAGAAAGTCTGACTAAATATGTGAAAGTCTCCTACCCAAACCATCCTATGACTCTATGACATGGAAGAAGGTAGAAGGAGGAAAGATCCCTTGTCAGCAATCCCTGCTAGCCAAACATAAACCTGCTTTAGTCCTGTAGTGGCAATGGTGTTTGTCCCAGTCTTGTCTGCTGGTAGGACAGATCACAGCAATGGAAAAGGAAGCGCGTATTTTCTTTTCCACCTGTCTCTGTGGGCATTCTCAAATTTGAACTGATTGTTTGTAGTCAGTACTGTCTCCTTTTAAAAGGTCGCAGTATTAAAACATGTCACTGAATCAGACAATAATTCATGTTGTAAGGAAACAAGGAGGTTTCTCATACGACCTCCCATTCAAGCAGGGTCACCTGCAGAATGAGACTGTGTTTTCCAGGGCCATATCCAGATGGATATTTAAAGACATTCAAGGATGGAGTGCCCAATCTCCCAGGACAAACTACTCCATTGTACTTGTATGGAAAAAAGTTTCTGCTATGTCCAGTCTGATGTTTTTCCATCTTGTCACTATTGTCTTCTTCCCACTGAGTGCTTTCAAGCGCATGGCTTCATCTCAATGTGCTTTCCCTGAACCCATCTTTCCTCCAGACTCAACCAGACCTGGTCCTTCAGCCTTTCTTTTCAGAGTGAACAACAATCTCAATGATTTTGGTAACCTTCGCCTAACTCCTCCCTTTATAGTAGTGGAGGGGAGGAAGGGTCCAAAACTGGATGCAATATTCTAGATGTGGTCTAGTGAGTGCAAAGCAGAAGGTGACTATCCCTTCCCCTGACTGCTCCATTTCTCACAGGTGGCTAGTTGAATACCCCCTCTGATCAGCCTACCATTCAAAATCATATTCCTGGCAAAATCATATTCCCCTACCCCTTCCAAGGCCTGCTAAAGTAAGCTTGGGTATCTGATGTGGAGACCTTCATTCACAGTGGTTCTAGGACTATGCTAAACTGATCTGGATGAATTAAGACCTTGATTGAGCAAAACACTTTAACATACGGCTTACATTTTGCTTTACTGAACAATTTTTAAGATGCTTAGTGTTTTGGAGACATCTCTGACGTTATGCTGCTACACAGATTTCTAGGACAGAAAAGAAATGCACGAGTCAGATTCTCTGGAGGGTGAAGCTTTGCTGCATGGCATTTTACTCTATTTTACTTGAATAGGAATCTCCTTATAATATGTGTTATTGTTGCTTAAAGATGGCTTGTTTATTCCAGTTGCTGACTACATAGTAATTTTGCAACTAAATGAGAATTTAAGGTAATGGGGTGCCATTACAGCTAGTGATTACAATTTAAAATAAAATTGCTACTAATTCATGTTTTGGATGTTTAAGTGTTTATGCAGCAAGAAAGAATATCAGAGCATCCTTTACATGTTCTTGCAATTCCAAAACACTGAAGTAGTTCCATAATTACAACCAATATTTAATGATACACAGCAGTACAGTACATTAAGGAGACTTTATTGACTTCAATTATAGGTAAACTAATCAGAAGATAATGACAGAAAGGAAAGTGAATGTAGTCAAACACTAAATTTGAAACACATTCAAACATATTGCAAATCAGTAATGTTTCAAATTAAACACTTAGAGACTAAGCATTCAGTAATTAATAAAAAGTGCACAACTTACAATTAATTCACTTGCTGAAAAATATAAAAATATGTTAATACCACTAAATTATTATGTCATTTGCAGTTACTGGTTGGTAAATGTACTGTTTGCTTACAAAAATCTTTAAAGTGTGTGCAAAGTATAATTTAAGTACAATTTGAGTATAATAAAAACTTTGCCCTCCTCCTCCTGAATTTGCCAGGAAAAAAAGAAATATCTCTATAATTTCTGTTTGTTAAAGTTAAATAATGCACAATAATACAGTGTTATTTTAAAATTATAAATAGCTAACTCTTTGTGAACATATGAATGTGGAGTCTGAAATACTCAGGAGACTAATTTTTTTTTTCCCTTTTCTGCACTTTAAGATTTCCTTTTTACTTCAGTGTCACTACAAATGTGTAACTTCTTTCAGGTCTCGAGTTTAGAGGCATCAGAAAAAGAATCCCAGCTGTGTTGGTCTGTTCAGATATATCCAACAATATTCAGGGCATAGTATCTTGTCTTTTATGCTGGAAGACATCTTGTCTGGTCTTTAGCAGCTGCAAAGTGCTTCATTTTGTGATCTCCTTTCTGCAGAAAACTACATTTCTTTCTGCATTGGAAACTACAATGTTCTTTCTTTGTGCTATCTACCATTAAGGTAAAACAGTGGCCTGGAAAACATCACTATGTGTTTTCAGTGCCTTAAATCATATGAGAATTATGCAGTTCTTAAATGTAGAGCCTATCCTTCAGAATTTCTAATCCCAGTTAATCAGTCAATATCTGTCTCAGATTAAAGGATTCTAAATTTCCATGGCTTCCTTTGTAGTTATTATTTTCCTGCCTTACCCTTTCTAGGATCTTTGGTCACATTTTCAAGTGTGTCTCAACAACTCTGAGGGTTGGAAACCTGGGTTGAAAACTGACTGTTGAATAATCTTTTCACTGTACCATTCAGGAAGTCTCCTTAACAGGTGTAGAGCAAATGTGTGTTGCGAGACTCAGGTTAAAAGCACAAATAGAAAGTGACTCTTGAACTTGCATTTAGAAGAATGGTATGTATAAATGCTTTTTTAGTTTTTTGTTCTGTTTGGTTTACCTAAAAAACCGAACCAGGTCAGGTAAAATTATACAGGGAAATGCTACTTAATTGTGCCTGATAAAACCTGATTTTATAGAATGACCTTAAAAATGCAGGGAAAAGAGAAATACAAGGCAGAGGAATAGTGGCATTCAGGCCCCTCCCTCCTTCTCTCTCTTCTTTCTTCCCCTTTCCTGTTTGCTTTTTACCAAGTCAACATTTTGCTTAAATATGTTTACAAATTAACAGAGAATGCAGCAGGCATTTACAAGAGTTATATTCTTCAATCTACTTTAATAAGTTTGATGACAAAAGGAGCTCATAGTCGGCAAGAAGAGCAGTAGTTTGTTATAGAATGTTTTCTGATAGTCTCTAGAAATGTTTGTGCTTATTATTGTGGATCTTCCAGAGAAGATTTCTTTTAGAGGAAAAAGTAAGCATCTGTGCCTGAGTGCACATCCCACTTCTAAAACATAGCAACTTATTTTGTTGGGTGTTAGAAAATCTGCCATATGGCATAAAATTCATTTCTCAGTGTGCTCCTTTTAGTACATTTTGAAAATTATAACCTATAAATTTTTATGGCATTTGATTAATTACGGATTACAAGACATGGGGACCAAAGGCTGATATTTCTTACTGCCATTAAAAAATCCTGCTCATTAAGAGGGTCTTTGAACAAAAATCCCAACATCACAAAATATTCAACAGCAGAAAGGCTTGAATCCTGAAATGAAGTGGACTTTCAGCTTTGCAGTTAGACTCTTATTCATGGACCAGAACAGTTTTACTTTTGCCACAGGAGATTTGCATTCACAAAGGCTCTTGCTTTAGTTCATGCAGGCTGTGCCACACACTGCTGGTGCTCCAAAGATTTCTTATGTTCTGCTTACAAGGCACAGCACTGAGGAGCTCAGATGCTAAGGGATTTAATGTAGCTGCACACTGTGTCCCACTTGTATTTCCTCTGATAATCCTGTGACAGTACATACCACATTAAAACACAGTTCCTTTCTTTTTCATGCCTGAGCAGACGCACTGACTCACTGAATAATGTCATCAGATCGCATTCTTTCAATTGGCAGCTTCTGACTCTGTGCAGTTTCTGTCTGGGGCAGAAAAACATCTTTGTGAAAGCCCTGGTGTTTTGTAGTAGAATAAAATACAATTAAAAGTACCAAATGTTCCTGTTTTAATAAGGCCAAAATCATGACAGCCCAATTGGAGAGGAGATACTGATCTCTAAAATTTGAGCTGTATGTATAAATTTGGCAGAGAAACATTTTGCTGCTGCAGGACATATTTAATTTCAAGGTGCATTTCCATATCATCAGAAAATTGTGACCGCATTGTTTTGGCAAACTGAGCCAATTCAAAATTATACGTGGCAGATGGAAGAAAAGTAAATAATTTCTTTACCAATATTGAAAGAACACAGTGTAAGGAGAACAAAAAATTGTGGAAGAGGAGGAAGACTCAAGAAATAGAGCTGGATCCTCTGATGATGGAAATAAAATTATTTCACTGCTTTGGACGAGGTCTGTCTGATTACTTCAGCAGTGGAACCTCCTCTTGAGTGGAGATAGTTGCTTAATTTCCTGGCATCATACAGAATAACTGCCCAAGTATATCTGTCAAAAACATTGATATTAGCAAAAAGGAAAAAGTTTGCATATTCTATCTTATCTCTATTCCAATATAGATATGGTCATCATGGTGTGAGTTCTAAATCTTTGTCTAGCTGTACTGGACACTACTTTATTTCACATCAGTTGCTTCTGAGACTGAAAAATTATGCCAGGCAAGAAATTATGGATTATTGGCAGTATGATTCCTGCCCAGGACAAAGTACATATGCAGAGAAAACTTTTACATACCTCAGCATTTTTTTCTCTGTCTTTCTGCATTTCCTGAAGTACTGGCAAGTACTTTTCTCCTTCAAACAAAGCTAGTTGCAGGTCTTTTGAGCAACGAGGTATTTAAGCAGAACAGTAAGAGGAACTTTGCCAGAAGCTTGCAGCCTTTTGTGCAGCAAAGGGTTACTTGCCTTAAGCCTAAAACTGCTGCACACAGAAAATGGTGCCCCACCCCAAATCCTGTCGCTGTCACCTTCTCATTACAATTCCTTTGGTATCTTGTATGTCCTTGCGCACAGTCACTTTTGCAGAATCTTTGTGCCTCTCAGGCACAAAGATTTAACTCAGGATTTGCTTCCTAATCTTTAATCCCAAGTTAACAGCAAGCTATAATCAATTGCTCATTAATCATTCTTGACAAGTATTCAGCTAATTAGAAAAGCAAAGGTAGTAGAGAGAGTAATTTATTATGATAGGTAAGCGGTGGATAGGTTGTGGTTTTAACTTGTTACCTTTATACATATCTCTATTTAATCATTAAAGTCTTTATATTTCCTTGAATGATATATTGTATTTTTCTCCTGGAGACATGGATGGACACAACTCAATGAACATGTGTATGTGACTATTTTGTATACCATGATCAGCTATGGCAAATTCTGAACTTGCATTTGAAATTATACATGTCCACTGACACTGTAGAGTAGAGAATCTGCCTTTCCTTCATTTTCCTTTTGAAATAAAATTCTGCTTGTTTGTCCTGTTTCTTCATTCTTTCCTATTTGTTAACTATTCTGCTTGTTCTGAAGAAGGTCTCATATGTGGTTCCATATATGGTATATGATAGATGGTCACCCTCCCAAAGGACATAGTGCCGTCCGCTTTCCCTCACGCCTGTCAGTATGGCTCAGTGACTCTGAACAAAATTATCAGGTGTTATATAGCAGGCCTTTTGGAGTTAGGCTTAAAAAACCACAAACCCAGAGCTCCAGGGACACTGTAACTACAAAAGGCATGCTCAGCATTGCTCCTTCCACACCTTTCTGCCTGGCACCACCTGTGTGCTGGATGCCTCAGCCCCAGCAAAAGCCTGCTTTTACTGCTCTGCTTAGGGTTAGGGTTGTGCTTTGGGATAGGGTTGAGGTTTCACAGATAAATTAACATAAGTTTTATGTTCCATACCTATCAGTGTCATTTGCACTGCATGAAGAGCTTGGTTCAGAGTTACAGGGGTTCTTTTTTAGTGTCTAGATGGAAGCATGGCTGTAACATACTCTGATCCTTGCTCTATTTTGCACCACACTCTGATTGACTTTCACTGGAACAAGAAAATATCCACTTTACTTGCAATGATCATTCCTACAGCTTAATACGTTTGTGTGTTTCCAAAACAGTCAGCGGTGTGGTAATGTAATCAAAGTGCTCCTAATGCTCTTCATCCTTTTATGTTGTGGAAAAAATAATACTTGGACACTTCCTCTGGGACATCTTGCTTACTTATCCCTGAGTTTATACACACTGCTGTTTATCAGCATCTTTTTTTGCATTCATCTTGGAGTCTTCACATGGCAGTGCTTACTGAGAGAATGTAAGATCTTGCTCAGACCTTTTTGTAAGCCTATTTAAGATCTTGACATAGTCTATTCTGCTTGTGACATAAAAAAGTTCTGTTTCTCTGTCACCATTATTTGTTTTTAAAGTTTTAATCCCTGAGGTTTGAGATTTTGTTGTTCTACAGATGTCCAGAAATTTTTAACTCACAGTGCTGGCTGTGTTTTTCAATAAGGATACAGGGGAAACCAGATTATTTAGATTGCAGTATATCAATTCCAAGTTGTTGCTTCCCTTTCCTCATATTCCTACCTGAAATGTCCAGCTGAAATGTCCAATAATCTTTCAAATATATTGGAGGTCTTAGTAAGCTTGTTAATTAGTGTTCTAAAACCTCAAATACACTCAGTTAGTGCCTATGATTTGCAGATAGCTTTTGTTTCCTTCTGTGTTCTTTCTGTTACACCCATTCCTGTTTATGCCCTTGTTGATTTAAGGTATTACTTTTCCTGTGATCTCTGGTTTTGATAACTTTCTCATTATATTGTATAATTGATAACTTCTTTATATTATTACATAATTATCAATAGCAATGCATCCCTATCTTTGTTTCATTGTTCTTCTTCCTCTTCCTAAACTTCTGACCTTTCCTGTTCCTTTCTAACAGATCAAACACAAGTATCTAAATTTATAAATTATTTAGGATTTTAAAATTAGCATAGGAAGGAACACATATCTGTCAGGAAAGCATACTCAGAGCACCTTCTGGTTTGTAAAATGTGGTTTAAACACCAAACAGCAAAAGCACCTGTGCAGTCACACCTCAGAGGTACAAAATAACTTTGCTGGCCATGATCCAAGCAAAGTGAATTCTCTGCATTCCAGAACAATATCTCGTAGCTGAGCTACATCACTGGTTTCTAGTGAGTCTGACCATGGCTCAGTGAAACCAAATCTGACTTCAAGCTTCTTACCTATGCTCCTTTAAAGACACTGCTAGAACTGTCCACCATGTCTTCCTTTTAATCTGATCAGTGGGCAGTGCTAGTTTCAGTAACCTTAAGTGATCCCACTTTGCTGTCTCCAGTTAGGCACTGATACTCATATTTGCAATATTTCTTTTCCTGCCTTCAATTTCTAATTTATGATACTTTCAGTGTAATAGGGTGATATTTAGCATAAGCTTTGGTTTCTGTGTGTTCACTCACATGGCTCGTCTCATACAGGGGTAGAACAATAGTTTCACCCATCCGTAAAGAATTATTATATCAATATCCATAGTATTTGGAAAGTACAAATGATGTGTGACTTATGTGACAATGTTGAGCACCAGTCTACATGTTAGTAATTGAAATCAAGACAGTCTCATTATTAGAGATAAAAGTAATGAGATGTGTAGCTCTGTCTTGATTTGTTATTTCCATTATGTGTTGTATAGTTATGAACACCTATAATACACATATATACATGGGAAAAGAATCAAAAATATGGTAAAAAATAGATTAAAAAAATGTATCTTTTAAAGGCAGGAAATCAAAAGCTGTAACAAAGCTGTAAGTTACCTTTAAAGTCATAGACCTAAGAAATAGTTGCTTGAGAGAGCTCACTAAAATCATTAGCAAATTTATTCCTAAAGTTTTGAAGACAGTATTTCATTACTGAAGCTTTCAGCTTTTATTGTTTATAGAATGGAATATGGGATATATATCTCTAAAACTGTTGTTTATAGAGATATATATTCCATACAAATCAATATTTGATTTCAACCAACAGTGAAGACAGAAAATTATTCTAGCACAATGACATTAAAATTATTCTGCATAATGCTATATTTATTACCTCCAAAATTACTTCAACATATCAAAATGGCTCGATGCTTTTCAGAGAGTAAAATCCAAGACAGACATACATTGTCTGAAGTAGACATTCTCAGGCTTGCTTCTCTGACTGGAGTTTTGGGGGAGTGGGGTTCATGGGGGGAGAGGATATATATATATTTCAATAAATGTATGGATTCTGGAAGTCTTCACTAAATATTACATTTTTGTAGTTTGCAGCCTCTACTTGAGCCCTTAAGAAAGCATAAATCCTCTGCCCTACAGAGAGATATTAATTCATTTTATGCAAACAGCTTATGGGAGCCATTAATGTAAGTGAAGAAAAATGTTGATTCTTGTCGCCTGTGGACTGATTTTAACCTGATTATATACAAAGTCAGAATCAGGCTTTTTGTCTCTTTGTCTGAACAAAGAATAATGTATGTGGAAAAATATTCCACAGGATACATTCAGTATTAATGACAACTTGCATAGCAATACTTACTAAGGATCTCTTTATTTACTATTAATACATGTTTCTTACTTGACCAATCTGTTTAGTTACTTTAACCAGGATATATGTGACACAATGTTGGCTCTTAGTAAACAGGTTGCAAAGAACCACTAAATCCTGGGGTACATTAATTTGCTTTATTTCATTTACCTAAATCAGATTATGAGAAACCTATGTTTAGAACTGGAGTTTCACAGAAGATAAGGCTTTTAGAAAAACTATAACCCAGCAGTTTTAGAATGACCAAGGCTTGTAAAAAGCCTAAAAACATGTCTAAAATATCTAATATTTAAAATATCTAAATAATGTCTTTTACAGGAAAATTTGGAAATATAAAATATCATTTCAAAGGCTGTTTATGCAGTATATATATATCACTGATAAAGCAAATAATCAATTAATCTTCCAGCCTAGACAGTTAATTAGAGAAATCAAATGATTTAGATAGAGAAAAGGAGACAAGCTATTTTTTTTCTTTAATCCTCATAGGTTTTTTAGGATTAATATTAAACAATCTTGGCTAAAAATAAAGCTATAGCAGAGGGATCTGATGATCTGGTTTTCATTCATTAAGAGAGTTTCCCTAATTTCAGCTATAAAACAAATTTAGGCATTGTGTCTGCTCTACTGGAGTCTAAGCCTTACAGCTCAAAAATGGCTGTGAACATTAATGAAGACCAGCAGATACAGAGCAATGATGTCCCCTGATTGCAATCAGAATCATGAATTAGAAATTGATACATGGCAGAATATAAAAGTAGGTGTTCAGTAGTAAACCACATGAGAGCAAGGCTTTGATGACTGTAGTGATTAGCTTGATTTTTTTTGCTGGCTCTTAGATTATAAATCACTGCATTTTACCAAGCAGATACATTTTCAAAGATGTATCTCATATTTGGCTAAATTTAGGATAATAAGGAAGCTTGCTTTGCCCTTAGATTTTTTGATTTATTTATGTGTTTGAAATCTCCCTACTTTTGGATGACGATCAGTTAAGTGAAAGAGAAATCTGAGGTTATTTGTGAAAAGAAAGCAGAAAATCTTCTTAGTAATTTTGATACTTATTTTTAGAAACTATTGCAAGCGTACATTGACATTTCCAAACTGGGAAGTGTTATCAAGTTAGACTGGAAAATATGCTTAGCAAGAGCTCCTCAGAATAACATATTTATTTAGAAATCTAAATATAGATGGTAAAATTTCTTTGTGATCAGAGTCACACTTTAAATAGCTGTTTTCTTCAAAAAAAAGTCTGCCTATTGGGAGAAAGGAAAATTGCTGCAGAAGAGGAAACCACTGCTGATTTGTTATGCAAGAGTTCGAATGGGGTTGGTACCATCAGCCTCCATGTTTCTTCAGCAGGAGTGACAGAGCTCTTGTGGTGGTGACAGTGTGACAGCTCTTGTAGTACTGCAGTAGTGACAATGGCTCTTGTGACAGAGCAGGAGTGACAGAGCACTTCTGCAGCCAGTTTAGCATATACATTGAGGCAGCTCCCAATAATTTTTGTTCAATGGCTAAGTTACTGAGGGAAAAAACCCAAAAATGTCATGGAATTTCAGTGTCTTATCACCTGAAACTGGGTCAATAAACTCCTAAGTTGCAATAGCATGATTCATTTAGACTTAACAGGGATGCACTTTCAGTTACAGACAATTTGCCCTCTGTGTCTCATGAGAACATTTAGTCAGGATGACAGTCCTCAAGAAATCCACTTCAAAAGATGTGGGGTGCCATACATGTATATTTGATTGAAATCAAGGCTATCTACCATAGAAATACGTCAGCTTCTATTCTCCATCGTTCCTTTATTCCTGTCTATAAATAAAATTTAAACATTATTTTTCTTCCTTAATATTGTGTGGTGGAATTATGTTAGAGAATGTTTTCACCTTTTAAATCTTTTGTGAAGACTAACAGTGTCTAAGGGACTAGTGAGAGGCATTATGTCTGCAAATAGATTTAATATTTGACAGCACCTATTTGTGCTGCAAATTTCAGGTGAGTATGGTTTTATAATATCAGTGTTATCTATAGTGCCTTTATTACTACCCTGAAAAGTGATGCTGAGTGTATGTGCCCACAACTGCTAAACTCTTCTATTTCTGGAGTTGCCTAAACAAGACAGTAATTTTCTTTGGTCATCTTTGTCATGGAACAATTACAGTGACATAAAAGGTCAGCATAAATTCTTCTAGTCTCTCTTGAATCAATGTTCAAGTACTAAAACTCTATTGCTAGGTGAAATTAATTACTGCACAGGTAGTGTTTGTCATGAGGTCTCTTTCATGTTGTATAATTATACAGATTGAAATATAAATAGCTGCTGTTCAAAACAACTCAAAATAGCCTATACAGTGAATTTTTCCTTATAGGATAAATGTTAAGTAGTGGATATGTGTATTTTAAGTCTTACTTTTTATCATTCTGTTGTAGTTATATTTGCATTTTGCTGGAATGTGCTTGTGACAGCTTTTGATGAGGGAGGCGTATCAGCATTATGAGGATATCAGCATATAACAGGTTGTCTAATAATTCAAAAGTAAAGAACAAATTTTATATTACATGAGTTTTCCTTTTTTGACTGTAAGACAATTCTGCTAGAGCCAGAACTCAACTTCTTACCAGCATAATATGATGCATGTTAAATGAAAAAGCACCATTCTGTGGATGACAGCTTAACACTGATCTGTGGTATACTAAATACAGAAGAGTTGCTTTATAACTCCAGTCCAGAAAACCACCACCAACCAACTTTAACTTAGGGCCACACATTTGTTGTAATCTACAGCTGAAATACTTTGCACTATGAAAACATGAGTTAACACTACAAAAGAATAAAAAAAATTATTTAGCTGAATAAATTAAATGCAAGGCAACTGAACAACAACTGTATTTTCATCAAGATAAGCTTTAAAATATTGGAAGAATATTCAAGTAGAAAAAGTATTCACTTTCTACTTCTATATGAACTGAGAGGGTGTATCAGCCAAATAACAAATTTCTTAATCTGTCATATTATCCAAGGGATATCTTGGGTTTCATCTGTAGTTATAAATGTGTCTCATCATCTTTCAGCACAGCCCTGATAAACATACATTTGAGTAAGTGATTGAAATTGTAAATTCAATTTGGGGCAAAACTTTGTTTCATATTCCTAAAAGAGAAATGAGTTTTTATTTATTCTGGTGAAATACTGAAGATATTTTAATTACTAAATGTTGGATTTCTGGTATGCATGCATATAGAAATGTGGATTGTTAAAAATATTAACACAAACACTGTTATAGGAATAATTGTGTGCTTATAGTTTGTGTTAACATACTACAGATGCTTCAAAAATATTGATAATGCATTTGTTAGCATCTCAAAGCCTGCCATCGATTCTGAGAGTGCACACCTGTAGCTTTTAAAAAATCGTGAAGTGAAATTCTCACTCCATTAAAATAAATAATGTTCCTTTATTAATTACACCTTGATCTGGGTTTTACTTTTACACTTTAAATGACATTTGACATTTTTCAGAAAGTGAAGTAAATGTAATACCGGTACTTATTGTTCAAAATATCAGTATGGGAAGCATACAAGCACTGTACGCTGGAACATAATTAAAAAATACAGAAGAATGTAACTGCTAGAAAGTTACTGAAAACATAGACAATCAACTTGAACTGTATTCTGAGCCATTCTTCCTTAGCATTACTTGTGGAATTGACATCAGAAGGGGCCTATAATATATCTCTCTAAAATTGCATTTTTAAACAAGCTTGTATGGTTATGCATGTGCGCTTTATCTTTGATATTCATTTATAACTTGGAGAGGTGGTTATAGTTAAAATAAAAATAGAAAGCAAACAACTGACTTTTGCCTTTATTTCTTATTTTTTGCTTTTCATGAACTATTCCTCTTTGCTATCTAAAAATACTTAAAAATCAAGGCACAAAGACAAAATTAAAACAGCAGATTTTTTTGCGATATGGAGGATGAGTGCATTTGAGCCCAACGAGGCCTGCTCAAACACAAGGGCTGCTAGATGGTACAGCAGTGTACACTTGAATTTGTAGTCTGAATGAGATGATGCTGGTTCCAGCAACAAGTGGCCCAGCAATGCCAGTTTTGCAAGCTGCCTGGCCCTGCTTGTCTTGTTGAAAGGCTGAACCAGGGTACCTTGCTGAGGCATCTGTACTAATCCAGTTCATGGATTGCCATCCACAAAAACTGGCCTGTTGTGACACAAATGTATGCTCTTTTAGCACAGCCTGAGTGCTCTGTATAGAAAATATATCTAGTCCTTCATGTAAGATCAATTCTTGCCGAGGGAACGCTTTAATTGAAATATTTACAGGTTGTTTGGTTGAATCACAGCTGACTTACCTGTCATTTCCTATACTGGGCTCTATCCATCCCTGTCGACTTGAGACAAAGGAGATGAAAGCATAGATTCTGAGTTTTTCTTCACTTTAAAGAGGAAGATCTTATATTAGTGTTGAAATTGAAATAGTTATCCAAAATAATTTTCTGACTTGAAAATTATAATGGAAAAATTGAGGTCTTTCACCTCATGGCAATAGGTTTCAGATGAGATATAGAAGCAAAATACTAAAATTGTAAAATGCATGTACCAATCTGTATGACTGCTACGTGTATGTTTGGTAAAAAAGATCTCTTTGTCTCTGTATATGAATATATTTGATTAAATTAATTCTATAACATTTTATTTCTGTCCTTGATTAATGACAGAATTCATAAGGATAGACATTCCATGGAATGTTTGGTGGACATTCATATAGAGATATTGAGATAAAAATAGTTATCTAGTTATCTTTTTGAGTTTAACTATGAATTCCAATGCGTAATCAGATGAGTGTCAATTTTCTTCCATATTCTTATTTGTCTTTAATTTGATACTGTTAATGAAAAGAATAAGGGCTTTTTAGCTAGACTTTTTTAGCATTTCAATCAGATAAGATTGTTCCTATAATAAGCCTTATCTACTGTATTTTTAGAGTTAAAAAAAATATCGTAGCAGAAATATTGCTTGAGTGACTCTCACATGAAATAGATATATCCATTCAATGCCTGTCCTTCTTTACCCTTTTCCAACTTTTTACTATCCTCTCCAGATACAGTCAAGCAAAGCACTCAAGTGCATTTGATTGGTGAAAACTCTATGAACAGTGAAAGTATTGTACAGATGACTATTTACATAATGTCAGGATCATGAGTGTGTCTATGCATGCTCAAGACTGGATCTTCCCATTCTTTACAACATGCTCTCACAGTCTAACAGGCTCGGTGCTGTCTGATGAAATAATAACATGAAAATACAATGGGCATCATAAGAGAGTTAAGAGGAGAAGCAGACATATCTCTGTTTAAAGACAGTCTTAAATGGACTGAAATATAAAGGGTACTTAATACTAAGGTACTAAGGGTGCTGTAAATAACACTTTGAAGATCACCTACTGTATCGGTATTGTATACTTCAGAAGTTTCATCTATTTCAGTCATAAACAGAAGTTGTACCTTGTAACATGAAATAAATAGAGGTTTTAGTTAGAATAGTTGGCTTTACAGGCTATTGCAGAATCTCCTGTAAGAGTTGTTGTAGCCAAGGATATGTCAAGATTTCCATTTTTAAGGGTTTATAATCAGACTGTAAAAATGGGCTTTAGACTGAAGCTGACAGCTTAAATCTCAACTCCGAACCAAGTTGTTTTAAAATAACACATTTCCATAGCTATATTCTCTCTTCTGTGTTAAAATTGAATGGCTCAGTTTAGCTTCTGTAATGAGCTCATCTGATACTTTGTTAACAGCAGCTCCGAGTTGCTAAATAGAACCCTGTCCTAAACATACCAGTGGGAACACCTCATATTATAAGAGGATAGAAATGTTTTCAGTTTTCTAAGCAGCACAACAGATATGCATATATATTTTTTTTTACTCCTGAATCTGTAGAGACTGAAAAGACCTCAGGTTAGCCTAAAAGACAAAATGCAATGTTGGAATATCCTTACTGGAAACTCAATCAGGTGAAATGGGTCTCAGTTACATGAAATGCTTCTTCAGCTGATGCATTTTGTGTGAAATCTATGCTGCTTTTGAATTTAAGTTGTTGTTTTGGGGGTGTTCTTGGGGTCTGTTTTTTTGGGGGTGGTGGGGAATAATGGTAGTAGTTTTTTTCTTAATTGCACCAATCTGGCTTTAGTTATCCCAAGATAATGCAAAATATATGATTAAATCCTTGGCCACTTTCTACACAGATTTTCCCTAAATCCCAACCAGTTTTTCATCTACATTATAACCCCATGAAAGCAGGCCAGTTAGGGACCAGGTGATCTTCAGGTAAAGACTTATCAGGTTATCTACCTGATAGGTTCATTTGTCAAGGATATCATACAGTTTGCCCATTAAAACATTAGCAGAGTTAATTTCACATTGCATGCAAAGCTCTGTGAGAGTAAATCAGTATGAGATATGTGAAAACCTGGTATAAGGATACATGTCTAATAGTTCATCATGTTGCTTATTCAATAGTATGTATTATAAAATCATTCAGACAGTGGCCTCTGAGGCATTACTCTAACAAATCTTGTATTTCCTGTTAATAGTACAGGTCTTTTCCTGCAATTGGTTGTTTATCATTCTTCATATGACCCTGAAGAGTTCAGCTCTTTTACTGCATGTCATTGTCCTCCATTATGTTGAAAATGAGAATCAAACTGTTGAAAATNGAAAATGGGAGGAGTTTCACAACAGCAGAGTTTTTTCTGAACCGGGCAGCTGCTGTTTTGTGAAGATGCAAGCCACAGAGAACTGTACTTGTGGACATATCTCCAGAGTGTTGAAAAAGAAGACTCTTTGCCTTATGTGAAATAGAGAAAGATTGTTGTAAAAGTGATAACTGATTTTAAAAATCCCAGATTTCGTTTTTGTGTTGTCAAGTGGAAAAGAGATAAGTGAGTGAGGGAGGGAAGTGTTCTCGAGGTTTCATTTGGACTTTTCCTTGTTATTTCCTTTTTAGTTCGTTTTGTTAATAAATTTCCCTTATAGTCTTAAGTTTAAGCCTGTGTTTTCCTTTCCTCAAAAATCATATCTCACAACAGAACATGAGTGGGCTAGTGAGTTTTGGCTAGCTCTAAACCCACAACATTTTTTGGTGCATTGGCCGGGAAATTTCAAATTGGCAATTTTAAAACCACGATACTTAATTGGTGTTTCTGCCCGGTTCCAACTGAACCTGCCACAAATGGTCATGACATAAATGGTTTCTAGAAGTACAGGGCAGAATTGAGCATTGAGATATGTAACTCAAAGACATGGATAAAACTCAAAGACAAGGATAAAACACTTTATGTATACAAACCATATGCATATATGTCTGAGCAAGGTTTTTCTGTGCTAACACAGTATTGTACGCTGGACTCCAGAAGTTGTTTTTGGTAGTTGTCCCTGGACTGTAGGCATATTCACATCACAGGTATGTGAGACTGATTTTGTATGCTCAAGGTGTGTTGCATTTCCAAATGGCTCACAAGAAAGGGTGATAACCAAAGCTGCCATACAAGAGTTGTGCTGTCCTGTGATGGTCATACTCTCTTTTTTTTTGACAACGCCTTCATGCTTTTAATGCTTTCAAACCGGGAATCATAACTATGTGTTCTTACCAACCAACTTTTAACCAAAGAAGACCTAAGAACCCCTTTAGATGCAGCAGCATGTTTTTTGCTTTTCACAGTTGTTTCTGAGTGCTGAAAAGGCCCCAGTTCAGATGGGGCAAACAGGCGCTGGAGTCTTGTGTGTGCTTTATAATTTTCCATTATTCTGTTGCTTTCCTGGGTTGAAAGCTCAGAAAGAACTCTGTCAGAGTTCATTGTCTGATTTTTGATGTGTAACACTTTTGTAGACTTTTTGCAAATAACTCCTGAAAGAAATAAAGCACATGGCAGAACAAGTCATGGGTTCTGAAATGCTCACAAGAACTTGGAAGAATTCTGGCACAGAGAATATAGCAACCAATAAAAATCAATATTTTCAATGATCAAAAAGTTAGTATAAAATATTAACAGTATAATATAGACATGTCATATGATGCATACATTGTGGAATGACTCTATAGTGACATTAATGTTGTGAAGATTGGGAAAGCATGCAGATGATAGAAAACTGAAATGTCACTAAATATTTCTATTTAGTGAATAAATATAATTTCTATTTAAAAACTGTTTAGGTTCTTTCATAAGTACCTAACTTCTGAGTTTATATTTCATAGAAGATTATATGATGTTGTAAAAATGTAGAAAGAATGTAGTAAAAAGTGTGTGAAATAGCAGCTACCAGCTTCTGTGGTGATGAATTTGCTGGAGGTATCACAGCTCAGAGAACAGTGAAGATATGAGGGTATGCAAAATGCAAACACTCCCAAAAAAGTTAATAATGTTCTTTCTCACAATTAACCATAACTTCATTTATAAAATTGATAATACTATAGGAGGATCTATCAAAACAATAAAAACAATATGGATATGATTTTTTAAATCATTTGCACATCTGAAAGGCAATTGAACTGAATGTCTTGGCTCATGAAATGTTTACATGCAAGGTTTATGGATGTACTGTAGTTTTATACTTCACTTCCTACTATCTGTGAATAGTACAACATGGTTCTTTCTTTGAAGCTATGAGTAATGGGTGAGATGATGTGCAGTTTATCATTTTATGAAGCCTTTATGCTCACAATCAAGTAGATATCCTTATTCTCACTACCTTTGAAAGCTGAATTCTGTATTGTTGAGGATAGCTTAACTCACTCATGCAAGTCAAAAAGCCTGTGACAGAGGCTTTAAATATGGAATTAATAAAGATCACTTGGCCATCAGAGAACATGTGTCTAGTCTAAGCTGATTGTCCAAACTCCATAGATGAAAAACAGCACAAAAGACAGACTTTATCTGTGTTAGAATTCCAATTTTAGATGTTCTCCTAAGTAGTATATGCACAGGTTTGACTAGCAGACATGTGATTTTATATTTCTGAAACACTGAAAATTATGATTTGGTTAAGGTCTAGACTTTATCTGTGTTTTACTGATTATCTTTCCTTCAAGGAAGCAAAATTATTTCTGGATTTAGGAGAATTTTAAAATTCTGTCTCCTTTGGAAAAGGTCATAAAGGGCTTCATGGTTGGAACGTGAAAATTTCCTTGTACTTTTTGTGTTTAATTTGTCTGTGAATGGTCCAAGCCCCTTGTGCCTGACCAGCCTGTCATTGTCCTGTTATGGGGACTCCACTGAACAGCGTTTTGTGTCAGAGGGCAGTTCAGATATTGTTCAAGGACATGCTAGGACAGCAGATTGGAGCCAAATCTCTTACTACAAATTAGAAATAAGTACCTGCTCCTAGATCTCCTCAGTTTCCTTAAGTGTGTTATCTCCTGCCATTAACTGCTATTGCCCTCGAGGGACTCCTGTTAAACTGTTCACAAAGTAACAGACTTTATTAATAAACACACTGGTAATAGAAAATTGTGATGGGTTAAGGTCTGAAGAGTGCTGATGGTAGTAACTGACTGCAAAAGCAAATTTGAAGTAATATTCAGGCAAGTTCCAATCACAAATGAAAGCCAGCTCCAGTTCGTAATTCAGTGCTCACAGAGGAAAGTTCTTACCCATCAGATGTCCCTTGAGAAAAAGAGTCAGCAAGAGAGGAAGGGGAGACAGTTTTAACAAGTTGACTGGTCCCAGAAGATACTTCTGTAACTCCTCTCCATCCCTAATTCACCTTTATACTATTTCTTTATATTTAGGTAAAACTGATCTTCTCTCATCATACATTTGTTACTGATTGGTGTAAAAGTCTCTCCCTTCACTGTTAAAGATACAGCCAATAAAACAGAGTGAAAGGCGGTCATACTGTGGGGGAAGCTATCTCTGGGGCAGGTAATTTTGGGATAGAGGTGTGAGTTAGTATTACAATTAGATAATAATGAACTGAGTTCATCTGAAGAGATCCAGCCACAGTTGCTGGCTCAGCAGAAAGACATCCCCTGGGCTGGCAGCTGCTGTGTGCTGTACCAGACACATGGCACCATCACGGCCCCAGCCCTGCAAGGATTTCAGCAGAGCCTGGCTGTGGTGTTTCTGCTCTGCTCCATCCTCCTTTTCATCCCTCAGCAGATGCTTAAGATTGCAGGCTGTAGGGAATGTATGTGGGGAACCATCATGGAATAGGTTTTATGCATGGCAACCAGATTCCATCCGGGAAGTAGCATGTGCATTTCACCTTATAATTTCTGTCCTGTTATGACTTCTGTTAGAATGTGAATATAACTTACTAATTTTCACTCATTTTCCCCTAGCCATCTTCCCAAATGGTAGAGAAGAAGAGCTCCTTCGAGCGCAGATCATAGGTCAGTCTGAGATACTATACCTCCTACAGTATTACTGCACAGGTGTTCAGTTGTGGCTAAACTCCATCAGGACTCTATATACTCAGTCATGTACTGAGTAGAAACCCAGCTAGCTGAGTTGTTGAAGGACAAGTTTGTATTTTGTAGCTAGACATACACAACTGTGAAAACCCCCTTTATCTGAATTTGTAGTGTCAGCCTGGAAGGATATATCAATGGTCTAAGGATATTTCATATGCAGCATCCTCTTAGAATTTGGAGCCTGAACAAACCAAAGAGAAACAGGACAAAAGGTTAACACTACACTAAGAGTACGTGAAAGGGAATAGAGAAGTAGCATCTCAGCAGTTGAACTCTACCCTCATGGCCTTTGCAAAAGGTGGAAGGTTGCCTGGGACAGAACACTGCTTTTTTCTGGACTAAGTGCCAGAATTCTATCTGTTACATAGAAAGAAAGAATACAGTGTGTCCAGTTCAGCATCTGAAGTGAGGAATTGTAATGACTTAAACTATTTTGTCATATCTATTCTTATAACTGGTATTTCTCTTGCTTGTCCTGCATTTGCTTAAAATAAAGATGCCAAATGGAAAGATTACTTAAGATGGACCAAAGTCAGCTATCAAAGGCTATGTTATAACCTCGAATTGTCCTTTAACTCCCTAGTATATCCACATTTTTTGAAATGTAAAGGTTGTGGTAATAGATGTATTTTCTATGCAGAGAAAATAAACCTATAAATTCTACTGCATCTTTATAGTGTCAATATAATGCCTAGGAACAAGTTCAAAAATCAAGATTACTATGACTACTTTAAAACACTTTGCCTTTCACAGTAAGAAAACTCAGTGCTTGTACCTGATACTATTTCTATTTTGGAAGCTTTGTCTCATTCTGCAGTCCTCATTTTACAGAAACTCTAATGATGTGTCATCAGGGAAATGGACCAGTTTAAGTTAAACACCACCCCTGATGATATTTTCTAACTTACCTGGCTTTAAACAAGCTTTATCTTGTCAGAGACTTCTTAAGTATTTAGTTAAATGGGGACATAAATTTTATCTTCATTTTCCACAAGTTTATACTAAAATCTCTGAAACTCCTGTAACAGGTGTAATTAGATAGCTAATGATATTACAGCTCATATAAATATAAATTTACAGGTTTGTGTTGAATTCCATTTGACAAATATTTTTCACAAAACTTAGTTTAGCAGGATACCTTTTAAATTTCTGACCTCATTGAAAATGGAACGTGTCATTTCAAATTAACATAAAGCAGATAAATCAAAGCAGATCATAACTGGCCAATTTGTTCAATACATTGCCAACAATAGTGGTAAATACTGAATGTGAATCTTAACTGAAAGCAAGTGAATAGAATCAGTGGAGTGATTTGAGGCACTGAGGAGTCAAATCTTCTCAAAATGCTCTCCCTGAGTCTAAAATCATGTTTTGGAAGATCATCAAGGCAGAGGAAGTGTCTTTACATTTAGTACTACCTCACAGGCTAGTTAATAAAGGAAAAATCTGACATAGTATCTACAAATGTGAATTCCAGAATTTCTAAACATGAATTTTAAAAAAAGTCCTGTTTTGGAGGGTTTTTGAGCGTGTTGATTGATGATTTGCTGTAAGAGACAGTGAACAAACTTTACCTATTTGTCATACCAATGCCATTCACATCCCTCCCTTTTGTTCCAGTACTGAAAAGTCCTACATTTCAGTTTCTCTTTGCATGGAGCTCTTTCTCTACTTTGAATCAGCCTTACTTTTCTCCATTTTTTTTCCTGTTTTCTTGAACAGCACAAAGTGTGAATGCACCATGGCAGACTTCAGTTAATTTTCTATCCCTCTCCTAATAAAACCTGGTGTCTTAATTCCATTATCAGAAGCTTCTGAACAGTTGCTCAATGTTTTTATTAGAATCCCTTATTATAACACAAATTTTTAATTTCCCAGCAGCTCCTATCACAACACTGTATGTTTAAAGCTGGGGTTGCTGTAATCTTTCTTTTTGTTTATCTATATTTTGTTTTGTCTGATATTTTGTTAGAAGGACTTTCTGCAGGAATCCACAATTGGCTTTTGGGAATTCTCTCTTGAATCATTTAGTACCATCATGAATCCCTCTTTCATCTCTCCGGAGTGTATCATGCAGCCCAAGTCCTCTTACCCCTCACATCCAGAAGCAACCTACCCCCAGTATGAAAGTAGAAAATGTTTTCCAGTGTATGTTTCATACTTTCTAGTGGTTCTTTAACAGATGAAGAAACTGTTATGTACAAATTTTTAAAGTTTAATTATCCTGACCAAGTTAATTCATTTTAGTCTGGAGCAGTGTTGTGTGTTTGTGAGAGACTGGACTATTAGCAACTAATGACTCAAACATTCAACCACTTGCAGTAATCACCCAGGAGCTGTAAGAGACTGGACTATTGGTGCCAGTGCCTTAAACAATGGGCTGGCTGCTCTGCCCCATGCACAGAGTGGTTCCCAAGTGCAGAAGGGCAGGCACACAGGGGCCTACAAAGAGGGTTCACAGATAAGGGAAGAGGCTGATAAGAGGAAAATCCTGTAAGTTCTTCTTATCATGTCAATGTACTTCCTTACATAAGGACTCGGCTGTGGAAACTTCCCTCTGAAGTATGGGGACATTCACATGTGGGATGAAGGTATTCATTTCAGCTGATAGGCCATGATCTATTTGACTAACCCTGACATAAGAGACAGCTGCAACATTTTAGGAGGTATCAAAGACTCACAAAATGTCCCTTTATCCAGTATTATATCACCCAGGGGTTTCCACCTAGCCTCAGCATAAACCCCATAGGTTTGGTGTTTTGTGGACTCTTTCCTCCCACCACTTGATGCATACAGTCTGCAACCTCTGACAAGAGTGTAGTTGTAATCTATGGAGTAGTGATATTCTTTCTACTGTCACACTTTTTCTCTGTCACACTTTTTCTCTCCCTCTCACTTCCCTATCTCTCTCTCTGCCTCACATTTACTATTAAATAAAATCCATACTATTGACTTTGGCATGTAGTCTCATTTGCACCTTAATTTGGGCAGAGGCATCTCTAAGACTTTAAGTAATTAGATCCTAAGAGTCTTATAGAGTTTAATGCAGTAACAGAGTATTTCTAAATGAATATTTCTTCGGGTATTTCATTATATTCTACTAGGTTTAAAATTCTGCCTCCAATAACTTCTTAATATCACAAAATCTACATTGTTTTGCAGGTAAAGTTTTGTTTTCCAGCATTCACTGGGAGTATTCCATGAGGACACAGTTCACTGTTACATAGACATGAAATATGCACTATTTTTCTGACAGACTGCCCTAGTTCAAACTGCAACAGATAGGTTTTCTAATTCATTTTTCCCTCAGATGGGCAGGCTAACCCACCCAGACACACAGAAGTAGAATTAGCATTCAGGTACACACATGTCTTTTGTTTGTTTCAGTCATATGCTAATCCTCCAATGCAGACTGCTATGCTTTCAATAAACTCTCATGATATTTCTTAGAATAATATGGATCCCTTTTATTTTCCAAATTTTCCTAACTAGATCTGGCAATTTTATCAAGCAGTAATGCCTCTGTAATACTTTGGCTTCCTTAAAATTGTGCGTGCATATGAATAAAACCTGAAAGCTGTAGATATGATTCCACAAATTGTTTCAGCAATGTACAGTATGTACAGAAGTTCAACTTTAGGAAAAACAGAAGTTCAACATTACAGTCAAACTTTTATTTAAAGTCTGCATGAAATACTTGCAGATAAACAATTAGCATCAGATATTTTTGTTTCCCCAAAGTAATGACTTTACATTGATATGTTTGGTTTAGGTCGTCATTGCAAATCCCAAATAAGAGATTGATATAGACTGTCTTGTCCAATCATGGTTACTCATGTATTCAAGGAGAATTTGGTTCTAGTAAATCCACTGAGATGCCTGGCAATCTTTTTTATTCTCTTGTCAGAAATATATTTTACCACAGATTCCTATTTTAATCATTGGCCAGAAATTGTTTTAAGATATTTCCAAGTTTATGGAAACATAGGAAATTAGCCTCTTCAGAGGAAATATTTTTAGAGGAATCCTTAAGAGAAAATCTCATAAATTTGAGGTCATAAATCTCATAAATTTGTTTTCAGGGAGTGAATATTTTGTTTGTGTGGGGTGCTAACAGTTTTCATCACTGGTACCATGAAAACAATTGAAAATTAAAGTTTCAAGCTCTGATTCTCTTCTATGCAAATTAATGGGAATTGCACAGACGGCTTCTAAAATCTAAAACTGGTAATTTGTAACTAATGGCTTGAATAGTACTAACACCACTTAGAAAGACACTGAACTACTCATCTTTTAGAAGAAACATGTATTTCATTCACAGCTTGGGTTTCCTCCATAGAAGTTTTCTTTGACGTCTTTCCACTTGCAAACTCTGTTCAGGAGTTTTATTTCTAATAAAAGTAAATCTGAAAACCATAAACAAATATTTCTGTTTAGTGAGAACAATATTTTAATACTAAATGAAGGCAGTCTTGGATTTTGATCATTTAAACCTGGGATTGTGTTCTAGATATAATGTTTCTTACTGGCATTCAAATTTGTTTAGTGTATATATATAAACATCCAATTAAGATGAAAGATTGTTCTGCAATACACATTTCCCCTTTTATTGTAAATCAAACTACATACAGACAATTACTCTTTGATATCCAGCCAATTAACACGTGCTTTAAAAATATATATTTTAAAAAGCTGAAAAAATGTTTTAACTTCGCTAATGGTAGTTTCCCCAGTAATTTAATACTCAGAAACAGTGGATTCAGTGCGATTTAGAGCAGAATAGGATCTAAAAGATATATCCTCTTATGAGAAATTAATTTATTTTTACTTATGACTCAACATTATGATTGCTATGGATTTTTCCCAATTTTTTCCCAGTTCTTCTGTTAGATCCTTAGAAGAAAATAACTTTCATACCCATCTTAAGAATGTCTGGTAGCAAAATCCAGCTATTGAGGTCAGTAATTTAAGGCACAATTTAAATCTCCCACTAGTGGAATGGGAAGATCCATTTCTACTTTTAAAAGTAAAAATTAAAGTTTAGTATTACCAAGAGGAGAGATTTTTTTCCTTAGAGGATAGGTAATGGATGTGATGCTGCAGATTCTCCTGTTTATTTCACACATATGCAAACTTCACATACCAAGGTAATTGGTTTCTGGATGATGGTTACACCCTGAATAGCAAATAAGGAGATACTCTGTTTCCCTGACTTTGTGTTTTAGCTTTTCCAGCTCTAGTTTACATAGCTTAATTTATAGCTATATCATGTCTCAACAGAGTAAAAATTTTCCACTAATAGTTCCATTATTTTCTCCGTGACAGAATTTAACAACATCTTCATTTAAATGCTAATTTTTTTTCAGTTAACTGCAGAAATAAAATGCTTGAAGACAAATATAACATTTCAAACATTATAAAAAATATACCAAAATACATGCAAGTCATCCAAATCGGCTCCAAGACAGGAGAAATGGATGAGAAATGGGTAGACAGTGAGGAACAGCACTGCTGGTTTATGGCAGAAATGTCGCTGCTGACTTACTGCAGGGGGTTTGTGTCTTTTTGTTTTCTCTTTTTTGCTGTACCTTCACAACAGACCTATGTTTTGTATTCTCAACTTCAGATGCAAATAGTTTTCATTTCCTGGCTCTTCCACTGCCATACTTGCTAACCAATGGCATGTCATTTAATCCATCTGGGTTTCTATGGGATTATCTTTCTTACTCTCCATGTCTATGTGCCCTTCAATTGTTAGGTAGGCAGAACAGCCTTTTTTTGAGCTTCATCTACAGGTGGAGTTTGTCATAGTCTTGTCAAATCAAGAGCAAGGTAAAATCATCATCCTGTCTGAATTTTGTACTTTGAGCCCATTTAATTTTTTTAGAAAGGATTTATATGGACAAAATGAGCAATATTACGAAATAGAAAACTAATTTTTTCATTAACTAACTTAATTAACTTCATTAATTAAGACAAGGACATGCTGTAAAATCATATTAAACAGATATACCTTATTTAAATCTGCATTCATTAAGAAAGGCATCAGCAATATTACAGGAGTCTTATTTTCACAGATAATATCAAAGCTCTTTTAAAAGATATTTGTGCCATCAATGAAGTTCATTTCTATATCAGGGCCTTAATCTTTCATTATTCATCGTTAAAACTAGATTAAGATTTGTTCTGGCTCCCCTATAGATTTGTCCAAGGTGACATCCCATGGGTATTTCTCTATATTAGACAGTACTGGTAGTATTATAAGTTTGAATGAGGCTTTTGAAAATATATAATACACAGTTTTCAAAAATTTATATTTCATTAAAGAAACTATCATCTGAAAAGTGGTACTAGCCTCTATGGCCCAAGTAAAACCAGTGAAGTCTGTGAAGCTGTAGCCAGGCTTTTCCCTTTTAGATTATAATGTATTCTAGTAGTTGATCTGGCTATCTTTTTACCAAATAAAGTTCTGTCAAAAAGAACCCTGCCAAAATGTATGTCTCAATGCTTTTCAAAGACTCATATCTCTTTCTTTTATTAAGAGTCAGTGCTGTGTGGAAAGATCTTGGAGCTGCTTGAAGTGAGGTACTGGTGAAACAGGTTATTTTCATTTGCTTTTACTCTTGTAAATGTAAAAAAAGGAATAGAAAAGAAAAAATAACAGAGGGTAAGGGAGGAAATTGTCATGCTGAAAGGATGGAGGCTTACTGAAATCCAAAAAATAAAATTTAAGAAAGAAACTACCAAGAGGAACTTAAGGAATTATATCAATTACTACAGCCATTTAATTCTCATAACAAAATATTTCTTCTCACATTTTAGCATGAATTACCACTTGTAACCCAAACATGGGCAATGTGATATCAGCACAGCAGTAAATGTAACTCTTCTTCAGAAAACTCTCAAAATATTTTGGGATGCAATCAGGATAGCTGGATGATTTTCCCTACTGGGAACACTTTTCACACTACACCTACTTTCTCTAAATCCTTGCAGACTGACAAATTTACTCGGTTGTTTCAGTTAATTAGACAATGCTCCCTTGATGCAGAATGAAGACAAATCCAATACCCGATATGTGGAGCACTAAAAGTTTGTAAGTGGTTTCAATTTTTAGCATGTTTCAACAAAAAAATACACTTATATTTCTATAAATATGTAATTGCTACATTGTGGTGGTCAGCTATTGCTTTTAAGCAGCTGAGTTCTGATTTACATGCTAAACCTGCAGTAGTGATACAGACAGGTTATATCTTGTAAAAAGCACAGGTCACTCTTACAGATATCATTGTTCTTCAGTTTAGGACAAAAAGGACAAAAAAAAAATTATCAGTTATAACTCCCCTTTTTTGCTAG
>VWYI01018798.1:11522-23853 GCA_013399455.1 Anthoscopus minutus | reverse complement strand
CTCCCGGGGAGAGTGAAGAACCCCAATAGTATAATTTATTTCTCAGCCGAAGAACATTAAACTCTATATCAGGACACAAAGGTATAGAGTGTGTTGCATTTCATTACCACGCACTTTAGTCTATTTAGACATGGTTGAACCCAATTATATTAGAAGTTTTTTCTAATCTAAATGATTCTGTGATTCTATGTTTCCATGATTTTGTGATTCAGTTCCAGGTCCAGGAGCTAAATTGAGTGCACACTGACTGTGCACCAAATCTGCCGCCTCATTACATCATTCTTCAACCCATATTTGTGCTGTTGTCTTTTGCCTAAGCTAGAAATGAAACTCGAGATAATTTTAGTAGGGAGGTAAATAAAAGATCTTTATTTGAAGGCCTATAGGGACAGTTATGTTATGGAAAGGTGTCTACAAAGCCCACCCCTAGTGATGAGTACATTTTTATAAGTTTTAGGAAATTAGCGTAATTGATAAAAGCACTAAGTGGGAGGACAAGTGGTGATGCAGTTCACCCCCAGGTCAAGCTCCTTCTCTGGAGCCCCTCTCAGCACTAGTTGTACCTCATCCATGAGAATGTATCTCTAAGAGCTATTCTTGGCCTTGATTACCAGGATAGAACAAAGACAGGATAGGGTCCTTGTACTCCCCAAGGCTTGGAGCTCTGGAATGTTTTGACTTTCTGCCCAGAGAAAGGCCATGAAAAAACACTGAGAAAAGTAGTCACTAATGCAATAAGGTACACAGCTAAAAATATATTTTTGAAGAATATTGAGAACATATGTAAGAAAAAAAAGGAAAATCCAAACCACTATTACTACCACAGACAGGAACTTGGCCTACTAGAAAGGACCAAGATAATTAGACAGTATGGTTTACTGATGCTGTCTCATACCTAGTCAGATCAGACAATCTGCAATAATCTATACAGATCTGTGCAGTTATAGCTGTATATTCTTAAGTACAGTAAAATATGTCATTTATTTTACTCACACTAAAATAATTTGATGCTCAGTACTGAGAAAACACTGAAGTTTGGGCACTAATCTGGGTATTGTCCTCAATTAGGAAACACTTGATTCTGTTTCTACTAATTTTCATACTTCTTCTGCATGTTTTTCCGCTATCTTTGAAATGATGCTTAAAAAGATTCTTATTCTTTCAAAAATATTCATCCATATACAGATATAAATATATGTACTTCTATATACTTTTCTATATAATAACACTATTTTATTTTACTTTATTTTACATTAGCTTCAGGATCTAAATATTTTCTCTGGATGTATTGGCAAAAAAAAAGCTACATCCCTGTAACAACCTCCCCTTTTGTTACATTGGGAAGTGTTTAGAATTTGACCAGTAGGATTCTTTATAATCTGTACAATTCTGTATAGACTTTAACTAGATTATGAAGCCTCTAGAGGTGAAATATTAGTGTTTCAGAAAAACTAATTGATATATGTAAAAATCCAGCCTTATTGAGTAGTGTCAGACTTGAAATTACTAAAAATCCATCAAAAACAAGAACCTGCAGTCAGGTCTTGCCACTTGTGCTTCACTCTAGAGGGTTACATGGAAATATACAATGTTATAGTGATGCAGGAGCAAGTAAACCCACACTGTATCTATTAGGGACAGCCAAAGAAATGTTACTTGCAGTAATAAGTCTCTGTATACAGCTTTGGAAGTATTGAGAACAAGTAGACTCAACTGAACCATGCAAAAACTTGCATTTTGTTTTATGAAGAATTTGTCATATAGAGTGATTCAGTGGTGCACTATGAGGAAGAAGGTTATTATAAGATGTCTAATAAAAAACATTAGGCTTACACAGAGGATATCTCGTAAAGCAGCGGGTATAATAGACACTATAAATTTAGCAGCTATTCTAGACTATTTAATATAGAGGTGAATGTATAGCAGAAGAGCAATCAGTCTGCAGAAAGTGTGCAGTGATATAAGCTCAGTTTTCAATCTATCTGGCAGCTAGCCTTGAGCTGTGATTACTTTTAAGGTTTCCAGTAAGAGTGGGTAAATTAAGCACAGAAAAAAGACTCAATAAATCAATGAGCAAGTTATCCCAGCCAATGGTGTTACCTGTAGGCTCTCTTACCACATTCAGTGACTTTTGCATCAGTAAGCCCCTACATTAAAAATGCTTTTCTATGCTGACCTTCATCAGAAGATGTGTAAGGGCTGTTGCACCAAGAAAGTCTACCGCCTTTGAAAAATAATTGTGAATATAATTAATGAAGAAATTTAATCTAAAAATTAGTATTGATGCACAAAATAATCAAGGTGTTTTGGTGTTTCATGCTGACCAGTTTCAAAAGCAGTTTAGTACCTACATAGAAGGATTTCTACAGGTAATTTCTAGCTCAAAGTAAATGGAAAGCCAATCACTTAATGAAACTACTTTGAAAAATTGATCCCTAGATGAGTTTAGGTAACAAAATCTACCTGTAAAATAGCACCATGGTGTATTTTACCCTTAGAAATCCTGGTATGAAAGTTATATGTAAAGAAATCTAAATCAGATCTTTGCTGTTTGAGAGTTGTGCTACTGTCAGTACCTGAACCAGCTTGTTTAGGCATTCATCTTGAAATTTACCTTACAGCCTGTAATATCGAAACCATAGCATATAGATGAGGTCCCAGTCTTACAACACCATGAACTAAATGGTGCATTTTCTAGGTCTGCTTACTCTTATTCTGAGACATTATATTGAAAATTCTCACCTATGAGCAAACTGACTAATCAATAAACCATCTATCTGAAAACAGAAGCAAAAATAACTTAGTTACATCATTTTACTGGTAACTACTTCTCTATAAACAAGTATAATGCATTTTAAAATGACAGTCATATGTTTTATATTTGCTTGAAGAACTGATAACATTTGTAGTCCTATAGCAAAATGCTAATCTTCTGTCATTGTAAAAATGAAAAAAATTCACAGCGCCATGCCTATTCACATTGAACAGAAAAATTCAAAGGAATAGTTAATATTTTGTTACCAACCCTGTCATCCAAGTATCACATATTGAAATGCAATCTTCATTACTTCGGTATCAAATCACTGTTTCTAAACAAAGCCTTGAGATTTCGTATGTGTATCAGTTTTATTTATTCACATAAACACAAATATAAATAGCATTATTGTATATCTGACTTGTGTCTAAAACTAGCAGTGTATTATGACCACAGGTCGTTAATCATGGGTACTTATCTCTTCTCACACAAAACAGCACAACGTGGTGCTATCTTACCACAGCATGGTAGAAAGTCCAAAATAAAGATGGAAGAAGGAGCATGATGTTATTTCATGTTAATGGTAAAATAAGCAAGAGTTGTTTTGAATCAGAAGTGTGTTGGATATTAAAAAGGCAGCTGTTTTTTTCTGCAGGCCAGATTGTGCATTATAACAAATGATATATGATATGTATTGATAGTGGTGGTGTAATATTTGCTGACATAAAGTATACTAATCATCCCTTGGGAAGCATAGCACAGCAGCCTGAACTAATCCCTCAGTTACAGGCTGCTTTCCTTCTTCTACTCTTAAAATAGTTTACTAAAGCATCTGCCTGATACCACAGTGGAAACAACATTGCATATAATTGAACTAAAAGCTTTTGACTGCTTAAGTGGTGAAGAATTTCAGTGTCTGACACAGTGCCAGATTTTTCCCCAGCCGGGCACCAGGCTAAGAGCAGGCTGTTCCCAGAGAACAGTGCAGTCCAGGATGCAGCTGTAGTATGCTCTACAGCACAGATGGTTCCGTGTCAAAGGCAGGACCAAGCACAAGGGACAGGTCTTTCGTGTGGTTTCCAAAGTTTATTCACTGGAAAGAACTGGAACAAAAGACAAAAGATACAGGGGTACAGCAACTCATATACAGGGGAGGAGCAAGGGGAGGGTACAAATCAATAGGGGAACCAATAGGGGAAGACTGGGGCGGAGCACAGGGCGGTGTTACATTATACATAAACTAATGGGGAAAACAAGGAAAGGAGAGTGGGTCACAGGGTCCAATGGGGCTTCGAGTTTTAGGGGAATTCCAAAGGGGGCAGTCCAGGCATGGGGTTGGCACAAGGGAGGATTGACAGCTCAGTGGGAGGGGAAACAGAACATTAGGGAACAAGGGGCAGGTATCAGGATGGATTGGCAACTGAATGGCAGGATACAACTTAGGATAGAACCAACAATATAAGGGAGGGGTGAATACAACTTAACAATACAGAGGGTAATTGAACCAAATATAATGACCAAAACCACATCACAGCAAGTGTCTACATTATCAGTTGGTTGAGCCCTGCAATTATAGCCACTTGAATTATCATGTTTGATCTCAAAATACATGTCCCATCTTTTAAGTTTTAAGCCTGGGCATTCACATGTGAGTATCTGCCTTCACACATGTGTAGAATTACCCTTCAGCCATCTCACACTCACAGAGCAACATTGATGTGACTGCAAGTAACATGACTCCTCCTTTCATACTCTCACTTTCTCACCAGGCCTAAATACATGTTCTTTCTTACTCTGGGGAACCCTAAGCAGGAGTTAAGGCCACTCCAGATGGAGGTGGCAGATTTCAGACACGCTCTTGGTTCTTCCCACACCTATTAGTTAATAGATTCCTACCTTGTCCTTGATGTCAGATTAGTTTGTGAAACCTTAAGATTAGGCAAAGCTCTGTCTCTTCTGTATACTAGGATCATCATAGACTACCAGAACAGCACCTCCTTCCCATATTAGATTTAATCTCAAAGTTTTCAATTTTTATTATTTTTCAATAGCACACTAAGATTTTATTGCATGTCTTGCAATTCATATGTTAATTGGCTATCAAATTGCCTGTTGTCAGAGGAGTCTGCTGCTTTGCCAGATTTGTTGATTTGAGTTCAGTCTAAGGCCAGTATTTCTCTGTGCTGTGTTTATGAAATCATTTTCCATAACCTAATCCCCTCAATTTACTTGCAAAGACCTCAGATTTGCAGATGCATTTACTCCTTCAGATATTTTGATAGTTCTAATTAGTACACATCTTTGCCATCATGCAATTGTCTTCAATTATCTGTTTCAGTTTTACAAGTTTTTTAATTGCCCCTATGAAAGTCCACTGTCAATAGAGACTAGCAATAAAGGTAATCCTGAGAATAGCAGACTCCAAAATGCATGATGACGAGGTTTGTTAATTACCGAAGTGGAAGCAGAGTGCATAATTAAAATAAAATTATCCAGTTCATAGACTGAGAAGGTCAGAATATGGCCCTTCAAATATATCACTCATCTATTCTGTAATTATTTTCCTCTAATTTTATAGTATATTAGTTGTCTTAGTAAATATCATCTGTGAGCTGAAAACTTTTTTACCTGAAGGAACGATTTATAAAAATGAAAGTGGTTTCTGCTATGGTAGTTACATTCCCTAGAAATTGGCTAGAAATTGCTTGCTGAGGCTGAGAACACTTGAAAGGTTTTGAGGCTTTTAGAGCCATTAGTGATATTGCCTTATTAAATACCTCACCTCACAGAGGTGTGAATGAATTATGTTATACACCAGCTTTGAAGTATTTGCATTCTAAAACTTTGCTCAATATTGGAGAGAAAAAAGGTTTTTCAAATTTCATAGTATTGCATTTATCTTGTGATATTTTTGATAGCCCAGACGATGAGAATGGACTGTCATACTTTGTTTAGCATGCAAAAACATTGCTACTCTCTACCACTGGTGACCAGCTTTGTTAATGTGGTCGGATGGCCTCAGCCATCTGCAAGATGCCCCTCAGCTGCTCTCTCAGTTTCCCTCCTCTAAGGAAGACCAGGGAAATGGAAAAGCTTGTTGGTCGAGATGAGAACGGGGACATCACTGGCCGGTTATTTTGATGGGACAAAGCAAACTCAACTTGGGGAAAAGTAATTCAATAAACTTCCCATTAAAACAAAGCTGGATGTTTACAAAATAATTCACAACTATCCTTTTCTGAAAAAGGAGAGAGACTAGGATGTGAAGTGTAGAATATACTTCATATAGTATATATTCTTCATATAGTATATATTACTACAGGAGTAATTTGATTCATGTGCATGAGGTGTCCTATTCATATTGGATATTAGGTCACTCCAAAGCCTTATCTTTTCCAGGTAGAAAATTCAATTTTCTCAGCCTTTCTTTTTAAGACATGAGCTCCATCCATTTAATCACCTTGGTGGGCCCTCATCTGGACTTGATCCAATAGGTGGATGTCTCTCCTGTTCTGGGGCCCCCAGAGCTGGATGCAGGATTCCAGATGGGGTCCCACCAGAGCGGAGCAGAAGGGCAGAATCCCTTCTCTCACCCTGTTGCCCACAATGCTTTTGGTGCAGTCCAGGACACATTTGGTGCAGTCCAGGACACATCACTTTCTGGGCTGTGAGTGCCCACAGTTGGGGAATGTCCAGCTTTTCATCCACCAGCTCCCCTAAGTCCTCAGCAGGACTGCTCTTGATCTGTTCATCCCCCAGCCTGGGTTGATTCCATCAGGGAATGGAGTACGATTTGGTTGGCATTTCTTTTCTGACCCATATGCTTACAGAATTCCTTCTTGTTATTCTTCATATCCATTGCCAAGTTCCGTTCCATCTGTGGAAGGCTTCCCTGATTCCACTCCTACACATCCAAACTGTGTTCTTGTACTTCCCACAGGTAAACTTTCCCTGATTCCAATGGCATAAGTTTTTTTCTTACTTCTCACTTTGAATAGCAGGTCCTTGCTCAGCCATTTTAGTTTCCTGCCTGTCTTGTTTGACTTCTTACCCACGGGGATGAACAGCTCTTGCACTCGTGTCCTTAATTTTAGTTGTGTCCTTATTTGTAATAAAAATTATGTAATGTGAAATATTTTTGAACATTAATAATTTTCTTTTTCACTGTTTATTTGTACAACCTTTTCCCCTTTGCATATTGGTAGATAAGACTAAGCTTGCCAGATGCTACATAGGAAGTTCATTATACATGTGTGAACAGCCTTACTGATTTCAGCGGAACAGCTTATCTCTGTAAAATATGCTATATGTATAAATTTTTGAGAATTAAGTCCAAGTATTTGTACTTGGATTCCACATTGGAATAAAAGAAAATGAACCAAAGGAAAGATTAATTCTTTCTTTAATATTTCCCACAGTTTGATGGGAAATGGGTTTTTTGCAATGCATACAATAAAGTCATAATGACAGTAGTTCCTTAGGCACATAAACCCTCATGTCTCCTTAAACTTGCATTGTGTAATTGTTGTAATTTTAAAATAAACCTGGCCAATGATTTCTGTATATAATCAACAACTTGAACTACAATACTATGATTTATCGCATGATTGATGCTTTAGGGGAGATGTTTGCAAGTGGAAAAATAAACACTAGGATATATAAAATAAATCTGTGTGATAATTTCTCTCATTTTTTTCTGATCTTAAGATCTTAGTCAAGATTGCCTTAGAAACATAGTCGGTAATATGTTTTTCTGAAAATGAAAAATTAAAACTTTACGGAGGGCTCAACTGAGTTTTTAAAAGCCTCACTAAGTGGATGGTTTTGCACTTTGGGATCGTAGCTTTCCTGACGAATTGCAAACACAATTAATCAACCTAAGAAATGTTTTAAGTACCTTTAGTAATTTTCATCAGCTGGAAGATTCAGAGTTACTTCATGGATAAACTTGTTTCTCTTCTGTATTTTAATTGTGCACTAATAATGTGTTACTTTATAATCTAGGGATAATTTCCATAATTGATTTTTTTAGAGTTGCAACCATTCCACATCCAAAACACCAGATGCTTTCAGAAAAAAAAAGCAAAAAAATCATCTGCATCATATTTGACTTTTCTTAAACAATCAAATGATAATCAGATAATGTTTAAGCTTTATAGAGTGGTTCCCCCCCTGCCACAGTAATCTTTCATGAACAATAAGTTATGGAGCAATGCTATGTGGATTGATAGAGGTTTTAATCCTTATTTTGTAACCCAAATTACTTTACCTTTTTGCATTAAGCAATATACTTGAAACTGCAGAAGTCTTTATAATCTACTAAGTTAATGGCTTTCTCAACTCTACTCCACATGATTTTCTGTGGGAAATAGCAGACCTTAGATATGGCATCCAATGATGCTGACTTTATTTGTTGATAGCCTGCTTGCAAACCTGAATTTTTGAAGATCCATTACATCCTCTTTTTGAAATCATCCTGCACAACATGACTAATCCCATATATTTTTGTTTTCCTGTGGAAAACTGTGTAAGGCAAATAATATCCTGTTTAAGTATCTCACAGTTTTTGAGCCAGTAGTCAGCTAGGCATAGCTTAGCTATGCTTAAGCATAGCTAAGGTTTGAGGAGCATGACTTGCTCAAAAATTAAAAGGAGCATATAATAATGCATTCAGCATTTTTCCACAATCCAGTGATCTTCTCCAGTTGTCCTGCTCTTTGGGAACCACGTAATATATGAATTCTGTGACAGTTATAATAAAAGGACAGAGTGCCCTTCTGTACAATGGCTCTGGGGTTTTTACTCACAGAAGATGGAACTGGGAAGCGATGATTGGTTAGCCTAGAAGGTAAAGCCTTTTCTACAACACTGTCTAGATGTTGCAAAAGACATGGAGCCATAACGTGGGCATTCTGGAAGAAAAATGTGAAGAATGGAAGAATGTTATGAAAAAAGAGGGAAAACAGATAAACAAAACCTTAAAAAAGGCTTTTAAATACAACTACCCAAAGAATAAAAACTGAGTAGCAATTACTCATTTCAGCTTGCCTGGAACACACCACTCTTAAAGATTACCTAACTAATTATTTAACTGCAATATTCAGTCAGAGGTACACATAGAATTGCTTGCAGCAGTATTCCAATACTAATCCAAAGAGAAATCTTGCCCTGGATTTTATCTCATTGTTAAATGTTAGTTTCAAAGGAAAGCAATTCCAGAAATATAGTTTGTAACGATGTTAACCTTTTAAAATTTTTAGATAAGTAACAATGTAGTAATGTGACAACATATGTCTATTTCAATAATATATGTAAGTACAGTAATGTACCCAAATGAATATCTAGTTATTGTATTTTTAGTGTTCAGGGACACATAATCACAGAATGATTATATGCATGTGCTTTACTGAAGAGCTCTGGGAGTTGGGGTACAAACACAAATCTGACTCCGACATAGGTTCGGAGTGATCATCTTTTATGTCTGTATGTGATACAACTACGTGTTAATCATTAAACTTACATTGGTCTATTGTATACATTGATTCTACCCAAGCATGAGTTTTCCTAAATATAATTAAATTACCCAAACTTCATTACTCATAATTGATAGTAATAATATCACAATAAAATAATTTATCATAGTCATTAAAGGGTTACGTAGATACAGCTAACAATCACCTACAGAGTACAGGCAGTTCTACCTAAACATTCCCAGCTCCAACCGAGCCTCTCCCTCGATTAGAAATATTTTAAGTCTGTACTTATTAGTATCTCATGAGAACACTGACCTTTTTCTTCCTCTGACTTACTGGAAGAAAAGTAAATATTTGCCCCCTCAGTTAATGCCTGTAAACCAGTAAATGCTCCACAGAACGTTATATCAATGCCATCAGCCAGCTGAACTAGCCATACAGAATCTTGAACAAGCATCTGTATCACCAGTTTCAAACATCTATTTCATACTGAGTAATCTATTTTTTGTGTTTATGAAAGTCCATAATCAATATTTCATCTGCTTGTTTGAGAAATGCATTTAAGTGGCAAAATTTCTGTCTGTTTTGATAAAAAACACTTTTTTTTCTAAAAATTAGCAGTATTTAAACAGCATGTGATACAGAATTAAACTTTCCTAACTTATAAGTTGTTTCCAAATGCAGGTTCAATTAAATTCTCTGGTTTAGGTACATAATGTTTTTAAACTCAAGACAAGAGAAATCTGTCATCATAATCTTTGTTTGTAACTGTTAAATATAAACGAGGAAACAAACAAACCATCCTGAAAATGGCGATCATTACCTGAACTCTAGAGAAGTTAAACAATAACAGATGTCCTTGCATTTGGAAGTACGTTTGGATTTAGAGTAAATTATCTCAAAAGTTCACACCTGCAAAAGAGACCCCAGCCAAAATCCTAACCCACTTTTTGTTAAGCCTAAATTAACAAATGACTGCATCCTGAAATTCAATAGACCAGGCACATTTCCAGCTTCATTCAAGTCTAAAAGGTTTATACAACTGAATCCTGGTCTGTGATAGCTACACTTCACTGAAGTTCCATAATCTCTAAAAAGTATATTTTTGCATCCTAACTGTTCTAACATTTTTACTTCTGAGAAAGACAGTATGTACACTTTGAAATATGATTTCTTCAACTGGATTTTTGCTACTGCAAGTTTGTTTAGACACAGGTTTCTTCAAATTGGCAGAATAATTGATTTCTGTACAGCAATGCCCGGGCTGGAATACTTCAGTGCATTGCCTGCTTTTCTTTGACATATTTTTATGGTAGTTATTTTTGGCTAGTAATCCACTGTTAAACTGCTTTCCACTGCTTTTATTATAAAGTTCAATTTTTCAAATGTCCATAGTGTACAGCTTTATTTCCTAAAGAAATTAATCTTAGAGATTTTTTAAAGTCTTTATTTCATAATTATTATGAATTTTTTTTCATTTTTTCCTTAATTTTATAGTGCCTATATTTGACTTCCATATTAAATCAGCCCTACTCTGCTGTCAGAGTACAGTTTTCCTGTCATTATTTGAGCCATGCAACTTACTGTTGTTCTCCAGAATAATTTGGCATCTCAGGATAAATGAACAATTTTGTAGGGGTCTTACAGATTTCACATGGTTGGGAGCTTATAAATTGAACATCCTGGATTGTGAAGTGTATTCTTTAAGCATGGCTTCTGAAAGACTACTCAGACTTTGGCATAATTTTATTATAATTGAATAGAAGTATTTGCCAGTGAGCTGAGTGTTGTAGCCGGCATTATTGACACAGGGCTGTGCATATTACAAATTATAATAGAAAGCAATTGTTCCTTGCTGTTAAGTGTTGAAAAATAGATATTAGGTTTCCTCATTAAATAGAATGGAAGAATGAAGAAGATACAATGCTTAAAAGTAATACTTCTACAGAGGAAGAGTTTGTTTGAGGATGGTCACTTGTCAAAGAAACAGCAGTGGTGTGGATGTTGCATTATGCAGCTGTGGGGTTTTGGTGGCTCTTTTCTTTAAATGGGACAGGGTAGAGTTGTTGTTAATGATTTGGGCTTGATCCTGTCTTCAGTGTTATACCACAGGAAATTTTTTTGGATGGAGTTAATCAGCATAAAGATAGAAAAATAAAATCTACAAGCCTTATTTTTCCTTCTGGTTCACTTAGGTGATATTTTTACCCAAAATGAAGCAAATCATATGTTTTCATTACACATATGTCACTTTGAAGTTACTGTTACTCTCTTTAGAGGAAAAGACTGGTCCATGTTAAAAACTGCATTCTTTTGGAAAATTTGGGATTTTTTGAATACTATAAACAATGCAACTGAAGTTTGTGAGAAAACATGTAAAATAAAACTTTGTCAATAAGTAATATATATATTCCTCCTTAAGACTTAAAAATGCTCAATTTTTAAAAAACTTATATTAAATGCAAGAGAAGTCTTAATCATAAAAGAGCGTTCTTATCTAGACTGAGTTTTTTTATATGACACACTGAGGCTCAGAGTAATTTTTTAGGCAAGTTTAAGTCCCTTGAAAATATTTTCACAGCTGAAATCTGACATAATCTTAACTACAGAAGTGTAATACAGTAATTAAAATTTTAAAAATCAAATAATTGACCTCAACAAAACAAAAATAAGTGAAAAGCATGCGTCTATACGTGCATTTCCTGAAGGAGTATCTCAGTTTTGGTTTGTCCCAAAGTGCAGTATTTACTCTGCATAAAGGAAGCTGAAGATTTTTTGTGGCTTGTCTTTTTTTCTTCTTTAGTATTGGTTTTGGTTTTGGCTTTGGTTTTTTAGATATTTAGTTTTTGGTTTTTTGGGGATTTTTTTCAGTCATGGTGCTCAATTTCTACTAAGAACATTTCGTATTAGCCTGTCAAGAAAAAACATCAAACCATCACCTAGCAGCACCAGGTATCTTTCTCACTTTCTTTTATGATTCTAATGATGTATATATGCCATTAGACAGACCATTCTGATGTAGTCATGTCTGTCTGTGTGTCTACCTGTGCACTGCACAGTTATGTTGCCGAGTGTATACAAGACTATTCATTTCATGAGTAGA
>VWYI01018798.1:0-11500 GCA_013399455.1 Anthoscopus minutus | reverse complement strand
CATGAGTAGAACAGAAATTTACATATAAAGTGGCTCATCCCTGTTCACTGTGGTTACATTTTCAACACATAGCAGTTTGTTTAAAATTCAGTTCCAGTTCTCAGGATAAATTTTCCTGCAAGGTATCTTATTTCTTCAGATGAGGAAGGACAAGATGTTATGTGTGCTGAGTATTTTAGAACTACTTTTTCTAAGTAATTAATTTTGTTTACCATTATAGTCTTCCCTATTTCTTTTTGGAGCTGAAAGAATTTTCCCTTATATTCTCACATAAGGATGCATCATTTTGAAGTAGGATAACCAGATCTCAGGCAAGAACTGTGCAGTTACAGAGTGATATCTAACAGCACAGTGGTTTGATCCATACAGATTTATACTTTACTGTAGGTAATCACAGTGGAAGGATTAAACTGAAATCTACTGTGTTCTTGTGATGTTTGGGGTGTAATGTATTGTTGTGGTTTAACCGCAGCAGGCAGCCAAGACCCACTCACTCCCTCACCAGTAGGACTGAAAAGAGATAAGAAGGGTAAAAGCTGGAGATCTCGGGGGCTGAGGTAAAGACCGTTTGAGAGGCAAAGCAAAAGTCGTGCACACAAGCAAAGCAAAACAGGGAATTAATTCACTGATTCCCATGGGCAAGCAGGCATTCAGGCATCTCCAGGAAAGCAGGGCCCCATCCCACATAACAGTGACTTGGGAAGACAAACATCATCACTCAAAATGTCTCCCCATTCCTCCTACTTCCCCCCTCCCCCTTTATATACTGAGCATGAGTTTATATAGTCTGGAACATCCCTTTGGTCAGTTCGGGTCACCTATTCTGGCTGTGTCTCCTTCCACCTCCTAAGCACCCAAAAATTCCTCACCAGTTTGACAGTGCAAAAAGCAGAAAAGGCCTCATCTCTGTGTAAGCCCTTCCTAGCAATAATGAAAACTTCTCTGTATTATCAACCCTGTTCAGAAGAAAACACAGCCCGACACCAGCCACTATGAAAATAGTTAACTCTACCCCACCCAAAACCAGCACATGCATGTGTATGCGTGTGCTACCTCTACTGGTTCTTCATCTTCTGCTGTTTCTCTTTGCACTCTGACACTGGCTCCTTGTTTGTTTGTTGATACTTGTGGAAAATGTAACAGAATAGGTAGTATAGGTACTTAGTAAATATTCCTGCAAAATGAGACAAAGAAGAATATTAGGAAAAGAAGAAAAGAAGGAAATACATGGGAAGAGCAATTAATAGGGTATTACCTTCTAATTAGAATGGGAAATAATTAGCACTCCAGTGGAAATCAGCATCATGAGATGTTTGCATCTTAAGCTTGTGAGCCTGCCTGATATAAATTAGAGTCAGCCCTAATCCTGAAGACTCAGCCTGAGCTGAGAGTTCAAACTGTTAATTAATCATCACATCTTCTTTCTAATGTCTGGGGTTTGAATCTAATAAATAGTAGTATAAGCAAATTTTCTATTAAATCAATGATAAAAAATTATTGCCTTTATGAAAGAAAGTTTTCCAGATGAACAATTTGAAATTGCTGAGAAAATTAATAGAATAGAATAGTTCTGTGTGGTGACATTTGTCCACACACTGAGAGTATTAGAGGTGTTTAAAGCTTTCAGGTAGAAGTGAAGGAAAATAAGGGAACTGGTGTGCTCATTAGACTGTATTCTGAAGCAAAACATCAACAATTCATTTATTCATTGTACATGTATGCATGTGTAATTCACTTCTGTGTAGTCTTTCTTCTTGGTGAGTGAGCTGTATATGAAACAGTTCAAATTTTCACAATGGATTTATAATCTCCAAAATTTATAGATGAAAAAGTTTTTCTAGGCTGATAATAATTTAAGGCCATATTTAAGCTGCTGTGGTCTTACATATATAGTAAAAATATGATGTTAAGATGAACTCTAGAACAGTTTTCTGGAAAACAGCAGAAATGAAATGCAGAGGAAAGTTTTTAAGCCATGTTTTTGGAGATGTCTTCCGATGAAGATTCTCAGAAAATAATTGTAAAAATAGATATAGAATTGGTTTCATTTGCTGAAAATGGAATTTTAATTAGAATATACTGTTTTCATTTTGTCCATATTCCAAACAGTCAGGAGGTTCCTTTACACAGTAAACTTCTAATAACTTGGGCAAACTTCTGATAACTTGGGCAATCATAGGTCCTAACACCTGTTCAAGTATATAATTTTGTGAAAATTAAAGTTACCATATACTTGGAATAAACCTTCTATAAGCTGAAATTTTGAGAAATTACAGTGTGGTCAATTAAAATCTCAGTGGGCACAATGGAAAGTCTGTCTTTGATGTGAAACTAATTCAAGTCTTTGAATAGAAGGAGGAATAAAACAGAACTCTTCTCCTGCTCCTCTGGCTTATATTTCACCATGAAGCATTACCAAATGGAATCAATATCATTCAATAAGAACAAGCAAATGGCTGTCATGGTAATTAGCCCCGTGTTACTACTGCTGTGAAGTGTCACTCTACATTTAGTATTCATGTATGTCACAGGATGCTACAGTGGTCTACTACCTCCCTCAAAAATATATATTCAAAGGAAAAATATTTGAGTATCTGTAACTTCAATCTTAAAATTTATAATTTTTTTTCCTCTTCGGTATTTTGACTGACAAAATTCCCATTTTCTGAAATATAAATTTCATTCTAACTAGAACATAAATTCAAAACAGAGCACAGACTTTAGCAGTATATCATTAGAGCTAAAAACAGAAACAAATGCTAGCTTTTTGTCACTCTTACATAAAAATAATTTAATAGCTGTACTGTATTATCACCTTCTTGCCCAGTCATCCCATGTCTTGCATCTTTCCCAAAAAGTACTGATAATTCTGGAAAGCTTTTGCATTTCTTGAAACCAATATCCTTTAACTTTACAGGGCAGAAAAGGCTTTTGCTGCCCAAGTGGAAAGTATATTACATTGCTCTATAGAAGTTTAAAACACTTATGTTTTTAATATAACTGTAACTTCAGCTTGAAGAATAGAACTTAAAATTTAGTTTATTTCCAAAGAATTTCAGCTAAAGCCTATCTTGAAGCCTTATGTACATAAAGAACACTTGCAGAGAAGGATGCCACTTTTTTCTGCTCAGTTGTCTGGAAAATGTATTGGAGGCATGTAAGAAGTGCAAAGAAAAAGACCAAGACAGACTATGATTTTTAGAACTAACAGCTGATGATAGTAATGCACAAAAATAACCCTAAAGTAATAAGTAAAGGAATCACAGAAGAGAAAAAGATATTAATAATAAAGTCTCTACTGCCAGGTTTCATGGTTTGTTTTTTTCCCAAATGTTACAGTTCAAAAGCTAACTTGAATTGTCCTTCCTGACATTTGAAACCACAACTTCATAATTAACATTATGTAACATGTCTTAGGCAGAATCCCTGCCATGTTCAATATATGAAAATAATCTGGTTGACTCTCTGTTTGACATTTACTTTGTGTGTCTCCTAATCTTCAGAGAGAAATGTAGCAAAGAAACAAGGTGAAGGGACAGAAATGTCTAGCCATACATGGTGTCTCTGACATACTATTCAACAGAAGACTTCTGGAAGAACTAGTCTTTCATTTCCACACTGAAATACTAAAAAATTCACAGTAAGCCATTTTGGTCACAAATTAGTAGTGTAAGTTAAAGAGAGCTAAAATCAAATCAAATCAAATAACCATCTTAGCAAGTAATGCAGATTATGCAAGCAGTGAGTCTTCAGACAGTCATTTATCATCATATGCCAAGACTCAAAGAGGCAGAAAGAGAAATTAAAGCATAATGGGAGACTCCACCTTCTCCCCTTCCCTCTTCCTCTGCTATGTACATCACAACATCATGATGTGATACAGTGAAAAAAGTTTTAAATCAGTAGGTCCATTGAAAAGTAGCCCATGTAAGAATAAAGACACTTTTAAGGAAGAAACTGAAGAGAAAAGCTAAGGGGATTAAATCCTTATAGGTTTTGTGGCCATTATTGAAGGATACCTTCAAAAAAGTGCAGCCTTAATGAATGCATTTAAAAAAAGGTGTTTTAGCCAAAAGATAAGAAAAATCATTAGACGTAAGAAAATACCTCCTATCTGTAGAAAGCTGAGGAGAGCTTTTTCAGAAAAACGGTAGAAAATATGAGGAACCTTGACAAAAAGAAAAAATAATAATTAAATTCATACAAAAGATTTTGAAAAGCGATTGACATAGGAATCAACATAAACAGCAATACCTTCTTCAGAGAGGAAAATAAAAAATACATTTAGCAAGTCTGCTCATTTAGCTGCAGATCAGATTGTTAAAGAGTGCTTAGAGAAGGCAAGACCTGTACAGAAAAGCTAAAACTGTCCAAGAGGTTACACTATGAAAGAATAGCAGCAATTCACATGCTAGAACTCATCATAGCAGTTGGCTCAGCAGAGGATAAGTCTGAAATTGAGCAGGATATGGAACAAGTTGATAGCATGAACACTCACAAGTCAGCAGGACTGGAATGGTATTTATTTTCTAACAGAATTTGGGGGTAGAGCAGATAATAGTATTTTTAAGCAGAAGTTTATCAGTTTCCATGCTGCCAAACTAGGGTAGAAAATGTAGCACTGACTTTAAAAAAATTTCTAGAAAAAGATATAGTAAATTATAGATCTATCAGCCTGATATCAGCATAAATCCATTAAATAAAAGACTATATTAATTAGTCAGCATCTGGATCTGCATAGTCTGTCTGAGAATGCATTTTTAAGAAGACATCCCAACCTCCCGCTCTTCAAAGTTTTCAGAAGGAATTAGCAAAAATGAAGATGGTATTGACTCATTGTCATTGTCACTTTTCAAACAGTTTTATAAAATGTCTTCCAAAGCTAGTTTAGCCACTTTTGCTTTATAACAGCATTTTTTTTAAAAGAAATTCTAAATAATGACTAAAGTAAGTAAGTAAGTAATCAGCTAAAGTAAGGATAACTTCGAAATGAGCTCAACCAAAGTAAAAAGGATATTTAAATCTAGAGAAAATAAGCAAAGAGGAATATTCAGCTTTTTCATCTCTTCATAATGCATTTCAAAGATTTAGGATTATGATCTCCAAATTTTAAGACATGAAGAATGTTAGAACTTAAACCCATTTCTCCTCTGGATTCCATCTTGGCTTTGGTTCTGCTTTTTTTTCCCCAATATAATTTATGTTTCTGCTTATTTCTTAAATGGTAATACCAAGTTCTGTGTGGACCTATTGTTATACAAAAACATTAATATCTGAGAAAAGTGTACTTTCTTCTGACAAGGAAAATCCTTCTAACAAGGAAATTCTTCTGACAAGCAAAACTCTCCAGTATGGCAACTGTAAGTATACAGACAATTTTTGCAGTCTTAGTAGGGGATATCATTACAGAATGCATACTCTAAATGAAGAGCTTGGGTATCCTTAAAATGACTATTGTTTGTGTTGAAAATAGCTTTTCAGAAGGATTTCCTGTCTTTTATGTGTGCAATAACTCAATGACTCAATGGAAAAATACAAATCTTAAATTGTGTGCTTGCTATATCTTTTTTTTTTTTTTAATGGGCGGCAGAGGTTCATTTGGTTTGGGTTTTCTTTTATAAAAAACCCACATCTTTGAATAAAATTTGTAAAATAAATGGCATTTATTTTTTAACTGCACTCTAAATTAAATTTGCAGTGCAGAAATATTTAGGTCACCTCAACAGGTAAAAGTAAGTGGTTGGAGCCAAGAACAGAATTTAATCAGACTGTACACACTGTTGACAGATTATGTTTAACTGCATTTTCCTGATGAAGAAAAATCTTTAGGTAGAAATTTGAAACATACTTTAGTGAAGATTAAAGTGCCTCATTATATTAAGATAATTAGAGATTCCAGCTGTTAGTAAATCAAGAGTGAATCTCAGCAATCTTCAGTACAACAGTTGGTATTTCCTTTGGCTTTGTTTCCAGTTAAAGAATGCTCATTATTGCATAAAGATGTTCAGCCTTCACAACTTTATTTTTCTGATATGATAAACTTATTTGTTTATTCCACTTCAGCTTAGAGAATACTTTTAGTGATAGGTTTTATCAAAATTTTTGTCATGGGCATTATAATAAAGAGCCTAGCTGCATTTTCTTGTTTTCCAACTGCATGGTGTTGATTACATCAACTCATAGCTCCTACAGGCTTTCATATTTTATTCTGTGAGGATATTAAGAAAACATTTGAATTTACTCTCCTTCAGACTACTAATCCTTTTGTTCTGTATCAAAGCCCACAGCAGTACTTTAAAGTCATGTCTGCAAAGTCACTGTGATATGGAAGTTGATATCAGACATTGGCATCAGAGGCATCAGCTACTACAGCAATTTTAAGGTGCCCTGCTGTTTCTCACTTATCAATTAAGCCAGGCTGAATGAAGATTCGATGTGACATATACAATATGTTTCTTTTATGAGCTCTACATTGAGAAAGTGTGATGTAACAGGATGAATCATGTAAGAGTCAACAAATTCTGTCAGTGCTGCTATAATTTTATAAATTTTAAGTGTCAGAATTTTTTAACTGTCTTCTCCTACTGTTTAAAAATAAGCGAGGATGAATACAGATGTATTGGTTTTGCCTGGCCTGGTTTTGGTAGTGGTGGGGAGAGCTACAGGGGTGGCTTCTGTGAGAAGTTGCTAGAAGCTTCTTCCATGTCCTGCAGATCTAATCCCTGATGGCTCCAAAGATGGATGGTGCACACCTGGCAAACTTTGGGGCAATTGGCACACGTTGGTGGCAATGTCTCTGTGGTAACATATTTAAGAAGAAATCAAAACAAAAAGACAACTGTCTGCTCATGGGAGGGACTCCCGTTGTAGCAGTTTGCAGGGAGCTCCTGCTTGTGAGATGGAGACACATCAGGTAAGTTCATGAACTGTCTCCCATGGGAGGGATCCCACAGTGTAGCAGGGAACTCCTCTCCCTGAGCAGCAGAAGAAAACCTCGGGTGATAACTGATCACAACTCCCATTCCGTTTCCTTGCGCTGCTGGGGTAGGAGATAGGACTGGGAAGAAGAGAGGGGTGAGAAGAAGGTGTTTTTGAGGGCTTATTCTGCCTCTTATTATCCTGCTTGGATTTTGTTAGTGTAATAAATTCAATGCATATCTCTAACTTGAGCCTGTTCTGCCTGTGACAGTATTCAGATTATATTATTATTATTACAAAGCTTGTACTAATTTAGCCCAGTATTTTGAACTTCAACTTCGAATAAGTATTCAAATGTGTGATTTGAGATTTATAATTGTGCTGTATCTGGTAAAACATGCGTAGAGATCCTTGAGAAATGGCCTAATTTTATCTCACAAAGAGTGTAAGGTCAGATGTTAATTCTAAGAGAGCTACAGGCCAGTCAGTATCACCACCTCATATGGCTGGTGATTGCCCAGCCCTCTAGCTTGTCCACAGGTTTCTGCAGGGCCTCCCTGCTCTTTGGAGAGTCAACAGCTGCTGTGTCCAAGTCATTTATGAAGAGCCCTGCAGAATCCTTTTAGTGACAGATCTGATGTCACCCCATTCACTGTAACCCTTTGTGCCTGACCTGTGAGTCACTTGCTCACCCATGTGTGTTTATCCAGGTGTGTGCTGGGCATTTGGTTCAGAAGGATACTCTGGGAGACAACATGGAAAGCTTTTCTGAAATCCAAAAAGAATACATTAGCTGAGACTTCCTTGTCTCTGAACAGTAGAGACAAGGATTTGATGGCTGGACTACTTAGTGGACAAGGAACTGGCTAGGTGATTATATCTAAAAAGTTGTCGTTAGCGGCTTAATGCCTGGGTAGAGACCAGTGACAACTGGTGTTCCCTCAGGAACATGGACAGTGCTATTGAGGAAGAAATTCTTTACCATGAGGATCGTGAGACCCAGAGAAGTTGTGGATGTCTCATCCCTAGAAGTATTCAAGGGCAATTTGAGTGAGGCTTTGAGGAATCTGGTCTTTGAGGAATCCTTGAGGTCTGGAATCTGGAATGTTCCCTGTCTGTGGTAACCGGGATGGAAGTGGATGATTTGTAAGGTCTCTTCCAAACCCAACCAGTTTATAATTCCATGATTCTTGTTTCACGAATGTATTATTTGCAGAAACAGGAAGAGTACCACATAGGAGTCAGATGTAGTACATAATCAGCTTTAGCTGAGAGATTTAGGTGGATGGAAAAGATAATTATGTCATTGTAAAGATAATGATAAAATGATAATTATGCCATTGTATTCAATTTCTATAGTTACCTTCTTTATGTAGCAAGTTAGTGCTTCCTAGGAACAAAAGCTTTTTATTTATGATTTCAGTCTGTTTTGGGGAGTGATCGAGTAAGCACTGGACAGATAATCTTGTGCTTGGATTTCCAACAGATTTGCTGATGAACTTGAACAGTATCTTTCAAAACGGAAAGCGGTACTGTTGACCTAGGTGGGATAGCAAAATCATATCTAAAGGAAATTGTTATAATCCACAGAAAGTGACAGAAAAATTAAACATATTTAGTTCCCGTTATAGGGAAGGACAATTCCATCTTCATCTTTATAGCCTCTTTTTGCCTTTCACAGTTCAGCATTATTTTACTATACAGATGTTTGTTTTATGCTACAAGTTTTGTGGCAATCAGTCGGGTTTAGTGATAAACAAGATGAACTAGCACAGAAAACGTTTTTTTCACTAAGAACTCACTTGGAAGCATCCAACTACTCTATACTTGAAGGTTTGCAAATAGCACATTTATGTGCAGGCAGAGCAGAAGCACACAGGTTCATATATGCCTATGTAATGACACAATCTTTATATCCAGTGGTTTTGCTGTGCTTAATTTGCAAACACTTTTCATATATATTTGATTATTGTTCCCAACAGTATTAAAAATATAACAAGCAAACTCTCCTGAGTCCTGTTATAAACAAGAAAGCTCTTAAAGATCTTTCAAAGAGTAAGACTTGTTCTGGGGGCTTCAGGCCCTTATATAATTCTCTGAGGACATTCAGCTGAGCATCCACTAACTGGATTTGACTCCTCCTTCCATCTTAGTCTTGGAAAAATCGGAATGTTCTCAGGGTTGTAGGTAAGGGTGACGAGTTGACATTGGATGTCATATTCCCACCCAGATCATCTTGCAAGCAAATGTTTTAATGAAGAATTCATACTAACCAAAATTCTATAAAATTGTGCAGGGTAGGCTGTGGCCAGAGGCCAGATCCTCATCCAGCCGCTCTCACTTTCATTCTTACACAACATGGGGAGGAGTAAGATTGTAGTTTGTGGGGTGAGATAAAGACAATTACCATCATGGAAAAAGCAGACTCAGTTTTGAGAAAATTTATTTCATTTGTTTCTATTTAAAAACAGGGTAAGACAGTGAGAAAAGAGTAAAAAAGTCTTTTCTCCACGCCTTCTGGTGAAATGTAAGCTTTCTTCCTAGGCTTTCTTTAGCCATTCCATTCCCTACTGCCCGGGTTGTGCAGGGGGTTGGGGAATGGGGGGACTGCGGTCAGCTTACATCCTTCCTCCTCGCACATTTCTCTCCTCCAGCCTGGAACATTCCCAGGAGCCACAGGGAAGGCCCGGCCCCGCCAGGTCTCTGCTCGCCCCCGTCCCTGCTCCCGCTGTCCCCTCGAGGCTCGCAGGGCTGTTTCTGGCTCGGTTCCCCTGGCTCAGCCCTGGCTGCCGGGCATCGTTTTGCCCTCCCTTGCCCAGGCTTTCCCCGGGGCTCTCGCCCGCTTGCCCGTGGCTGAGGGGCTCCCCCGTGCCCTGCGCTGGGGCCGCTGCAGCCGCTGGCAGCGCCTGGGGTCAGGCGGGACAGCCCCGGCACAGCCACAGCGCTGCCGGCACCGCCGGGGCACCTCGACCGGTGAAGTACGTAGCAAATTGCCTTTGTCTGCCTTCTTAAAAATAAATATTTAAAGGTGTGTAAATATTTTGTCTCATTGTGTTGTGTATGTGTATCTTTCTCTGTGGAATATTTGTCTAAAAGGAATGAGCTGAGTACCAGCTTCACTCGGTACTGCTGTGCCACCCCAAAAAGTTCGAAGTACACAGCTGACGTTCTGCAGTATTCATACTTGTTGATACAGTATAGATGAAACAAATGTAGAAGATGAAAAGCACTGCGTCTGACCTCCATCTATGGGAAATTCTCCCTAGAGCTCATGATCCATCCTGTATGTTCAATCTGCTAGGTTCTGCATAGGATCGTGGAAACTATTAGAAAACTGCCATGAGATGAACGACAGTTTCACAATAATACTTATCAGAAAGAATTCAGGTCACGAGCTTTTATTGTTTTCTTTCTTTACCTAGGAACATATGAATTTTGATGTAGTTATTTAGAACCTAGATATAGTTATTAACATACAGGTATGGTAGAATTGGTGGGCTCAATAAAGCATAAATGTTTTCCAGAAGCTGTTTATTTCTGAGTCCTCTCAATCTACACTCTTGTCTTAGAGAAACTGAGGCAAAACTGAGAAGAATTAATGACAAATTAAATTAAAAAATAAAAAAGGAATCTCCTGTACAGAATACAAAATGTGTACTGGCTGTGTAAACATTACTTTAAATAAATGATTGTTTAAGCAGCATAAAATTACATGCTTTCATTGCAAAAAGCCTACACTTGGCAAACTTTCAAAAATATTTTGAACTTTAATAGTAACAAATGTGCTAGTGAAGTTTTAATAAGCAAAGAGATGTTGGAGGTTAAGATGAGAGGGTAGTCTGTTTTTCATTATGATCTGTGCCTCATTTTTTTCAAGTACAACAAAAAGCCATAAAGGTTTCATTTAGTCCATTATTCTATCAGCTTTCTGGTCTTGTCTCATGTGTTTTAAAAGTCACTGAGACTAACATAAAAACTTACATTGTGGTTGAGGTTAAATGCTATGGTTACAATTAAAAAAAATAATTAGCTTTATAATAAAGAGGTAGTGAATGTTTGTTTTTAAAAATTTCTTTCTGAGATTCTCTTGTGAATGACTCCATAACAAAAGGCATGGTCTCCAACTTGAGGTCTTTGTGACTGTCAAAGTCCCCTGGATTAAAGCTGTGTCAGGTGGTGTATTCCTATGTTAACTCTGAAAAAAACAGCTGGTGGAGACAGCTGTATTTGTCTACAGCAGACTTTTGTCCAAAGGAATAATCTCTATGAAAAGTTGTAGTAAGTACCATCAGAAGTACATCAAGACGCTTAACAGTTTTCCATCCTAAAGAACTTTTTGCTCCTTTGTAGTTAAGGGCTAACAGGAGGAGTGTGTGGTGGGATTACTTCTCCTGCAACACCAGATGAATCTTTTATGTATCCCTTCCACGTCTTCTGGTCCGTTTGGCTCTGTGTACCTACTGACTGCTTAATGCCTGCTCAATGTTAAATGTAGAAGAGGGTGCCAGGGTCTGCTGGTATGTCAGAAAATCGTGAGATATGTGTGGAATAGAGGACTGTTGGGGTTCCTCACTCTCCCCGG
>VWYI01018797.1:1559-16051 GCA_013399455.1 Anthoscopus minutus | reverse complement strand
TGACATATAGATATAACAGAATTTCAAAGAAATGGAGAAAATACAAAAATTAGGAGTAATCAGCTGGCTGCAAATCTGGGTAATGCCAAAACTCAGAGTGTAAATGGCATGGTCTTAAACTTGTATAAATCCAGAAATAACAAATCAGAATATAATAATAACAACAAAAATAACATAAACTCTCTGCTCAACTTAGAGAACCATGTTTGCCCAACTCATGGGAGCCCTTTTCTTTGGGGGTCCTGTCCTGTGTTATTCATTTGTGCTCTCTCCTTGCGTAGAATGGACGGGCAGGTACAGCTGCCTGAGAGAGTGACCTTTGGCTGTGCTTCTCTCATGGGTCTATTGAGCTATCAACTACTGCAGAGAACTCACTGATACACCATTTTTTAAAACAGTTTGTTTTTTTTTCAAGTTAAATCAACATAGTTAGAAACTAGAGGTGAGATGCAACACTGGCTCCAAAATTGCTATGAAAATAATTTGCTAAGCTGTGCCTGTCCCTGGTACAGCTTTAAGAAGAGATGCCAAGGGAATATATTATACAAGAAGACCAGTTGTTTGTACTAGCCCTGGATTCTGTTCTGGATTATTCAGGAGCTGAAAAAAGCAACGTCAGTCTCTGAGGCAGCAAACATTTTCCTGTGCCAAATGAATGTATTTTAAAAACATACTGTTTGAGGTACTGTAGTAAAAGTTTCTATTAAACCATAAAATGTATTTTTGCTTCCAGACAGGACATGGATTCTTAATATGTCCATATTAATAAAGTTTTGTTCACTTGCAATTAAATCAGCATAGCTTTTAAAGATCTACTGTAATATTATCTAACCACCCTTTGAAAGTACTATGTAGTTTGATTTTATCATAATTACACTGTGTTCTAAACCAGCAGTTGAAAGACTTTATACTAATTAAAGCCTTTGGCCTTTGTACTGCAAATTCAAATGTAATAGAAAAGTACAATAATTAGTATGTTATTGGTTGTATAATTTAACATTATGTAAATTGCACAGCCACTGAACTACTCCAAGTGGAATACGTGGCAAATTTATTTTTAACTAGCAGAAAATAGTACTTAATTATATATAAGGATATTTGAGATGCATAATCTGGAATACCACTAAATCTTGAGAACTCCTTTGCACTGGAAATTTCTGAATTTGAAAATAAAGGAAGAATTGCTAAGTTTTCAATGGAAAATCTTTTGGTGCCGCTCAAATCAGACAAACATTCATGGACATCTCATCATGATATATCACTGGCACACAGGTGCACAAGAATTCTCACTTTTATTCTGCTCAATCTTTTTTCTTGTAAGGGAGAATGACAAAAATGGCTTTCCCAGCCTGGTACAGGAGACTTCCCAGAACTATGGGANTACAGGAGACTTCCCAGAACTATGGGTGTTCTTCATTGATCAGCTTTGAACAGTTTCTGGTTTGTGCTCCTCATATCCCAAAGGTGCTGGACATGGTGTTAACTGGTTGTCATATGTGCAGTGTGGTAGAACTCAAAACTAGGAGATGCTCTGAAACACAGATTTTGCACCAAGGTCAGAAAGGCTTAAGATCCAGTTGTGTTGAAGTATATTCTGGAAAATGTGAAGCCATGGCTTCTATAGAAAGCTTTTGGGCAAACAGAATCTATACAACTGGACAGTTGAACTGTTGGCTAAGTAGATAGGAGATGTAGGTTTCGAGGAAGAACTTTGAGGTTTCCTGCACTGATGGAAAATTCCATTCTGGCTTCCTAAGGGTCTATGTGGCACAGAAAATAAAAAGCATGTTTGAAGCAGAAAATTGTTGTTGCAGGGTTTTTGGCTAAAATTGAGCTTGTCCAAGATCATTACAAATTCTTTGGGATATGGTCCCAAAGACTTTCCCTGTCTTTCCCAGATATGTTAATTCTGGATTAAGGGTACCTACTGAGGATCAAAACTGTGGAGCTGCATAATGAAAAGCACTTACATCATTAATGTCAATTCTACTATTCAAAAATTTGAATTGGTAAGTCTGTAATATATACCAGGACTTCTGGATTAGATGTTGTCTGTGTGCATCACTTGAACTTTACTGAGTCTGTATTTTCAGATCTTGGAGTAAAGGAAGCCACTATTTCAACTTGCTCACCAAAAAAGCAGCTGCATGTCCTTAGTGGATCAGGACCTGCATAAAATCTATTAGTCATGATACAAGTACATGCATTAATTTTACTAGAACTTGTGATCTCAAACAGAGTATACTCATCAGGGGATGTAGCTAAGAACTCTTCTTGGAGAGTCCTGGGTCTGAGAAGAGAAGTGAAAACATATCCCGTAGTGCTCTGTCCATGCACTTAGAATAACTTAGCTCCGTGTGTCAACAGTCACATTTGCAAGAAAAAAACATACTTCTGAGTTTCTGATTACTTAACTATTTTTCTAAGTGATAGGAAAAATGTGTTTCATTTGTTCAATGGGGAAAGGAAAAGGTCAAGTCAGCTTAAAAGTTACAAGTAAATACAGAGAATGAAAAATAGATCATTGTCTTTAGCACAGGATTTATCAGTAAAACTGTCTTAAAACTTATTCTTTAAGTAGTGTCTGGAGAATAGGTGAAGCTTTGAGTTTAACAAGTTCTTGCTTATCTATTATTCCTACTCTCTGTAGGAATTGATTTTGCTTGTATAGCTGGTGTAATGGTTCTTTGCAACAATTTTTTATTCTAGTCATAAATTAATGATTCCGGCTTACCTGTGACATGTATGATTTGGAACAATAAGGAAAAACAAGAATATACTGGAGAATTAATAGCTCACTTTCCTTTGTTTCCTTGATGTGTAAGAAGAGAATTAAATCAATTAATTTAGCCTGCAATTTTTTTTCTTTGTAGAGCTCCTGTGCTGCAGAACATTTCAAGCTTCTCCAGCTTTGCTCTTTTCATAGGTTTAAATAGCTTGTTTTGGCATCCTCAGTATCAGATACTGTGGGGTGTCCCACCCAGGGGAAACAAATATTTAGTTAAGAGGCATGGCTTTGAGTCCTGGGAAGGGTGGACCCCGCCCCTCTGCCTTGGGGGAGGTATCTTCTAAGCCTGGGAATGGTAAAACTCCACCCTTCCCCTATAAATCCCACCACCCTGCCCCTGTTTGGAGTTCTCTGTCTCTGGATTAAGCTGAGTGTGTTCCTGTATTGGTGTCACCCCAAATAAATGGATCTTTGGATTTAAACAAGCAGAGACCCATCTCATTGCGTCTCATGCTGGTCACCAGACCTCCCTGGACTTGATGCCGCAGCCACAGAATGCAACAAGATACAATTCTGTCTGCATTTTTGTCTGTTTTGCTGTTCACTTCTAAGTGTGAAAACAACGTGTACGTATGTGAAAACTGTTTCCTGCGAAACGACGTATGACAGTTAGTGAATTTTTTTTATCACTGCAGCGACTAGGATTGTTCACTTAAAGTTCTGTTGATATTTTGTGATAAACGTTGGTTTTCAGGTAGGAAAGTTTTTCAGTAACCCTGGGACTTCCACTTCCACAACTGAAGTTGCCAGAAATATTTTAAACTTGTGGAAATGTGTTGAATTCTAGAGACTTTTAAAACTTTTTGGTAGTAATTCTAAATACTTTTAGTTTTAATTTAGCTGTTACTATTCAGTTAGGCCTCATCTTGAAGACCCTGGCTACAGGGTTTGTGATTTCCTCCTGTGTTATATAAACATTTTAGCCATGTGATATGTTAGCTTACAAATTCTTTTTATAGAGTCTGCTTTCCAAAATAAGCAAAATAAGTGATAGAATTGTAGATAGTGACAGGAACACATAATTTTTAATATTGCTCCCTTTTTAGGAGTTCTGGAGGGAAATTTTGCTGAATTTTGAGGCACACATGAAAGATTTTATTCAAGCACTTGCTTGAGAAAGAAAAGTGTGTGGGTTGTGGCAAGTTTGCTCGAGCCCAGTATTGGAACTGATATTGCTCACTATATTCACTGGCAACCTTGAAGAGTCAAAGTCCATTGCTATTCTACTTCCAGGCCTTCTGTTTTTCAGCCTAACTCCTCACAGTCAGTGCCTGCTACACCACACTAATTCCTCTTTCCTATATTTTAGCTGATCTCATGTGATAATGTATCAGATGAGTTTCTAAAGTATGGAAAGGTTGCATATGCAATTTTATCTTCAAAATTTTGTGCCAGTCAAAGTTTTGTTATTACCAAATCCAGACACCTCTTTCTTGATTGTTACCTGGGTTATTTTTTTAATATTCTGTCAGATAAGGCCAACTCCAACCCTGCAGTTATTTTCTTGTTTTGCTTGAAATAATTTCCAGTGACAGAGCCCCTCTGAGCAAGGGAAGAGTATTTTTACACTATTTTTCCATTGCCAAGATTCTCTTATGCTGCTTAAAGCTATCTTATGTAGTGACAAAAGCTCCTGACCTTGTCCTGTGCCATTACATTATGACAGAACTGACTGTGTTTTTGCAAAACCCATTTTGATTTGGTGAGTAAGAGGCTGCCCCAAGGGAACCATCACTCTTGTTTATTTCTGTTTCTGCAATTCAGAGGGATATTGATTCTAAATATATCCACCTACAATCTCAGAAAGTTCTACTAATTTATCTCTGTGTGCAGAGGAAGGAGGGAGGCTAATAAGTTTTAGTATTTCTACTCAGTTGGAGGGGTATGTGTGAAACCGTTACTACATGCACAAGATTAAACTTCTGGCTTAGCTATGGCTGTGGGAAATGGGGTCCTCAGGGCAGAGGCTTGTCATTGCCATACTGCTGTTGTCTTCTCAATTGCACTGTGCTTTTTGAGGCTCTTGGGTAATAGTTGAAAGCTATGATGAATTGTCTTGTATGTTGTTAAATGTAATAATTTTCTGGCAAGTGTCCTGTCTGAGTGTGTTCTGAAGTTTTGGTACAAAAAAGAAATAACAGTTCAGTTCAGTGACAGATTTGTCCCAACAAAGCCTTTGTTTTTGTACACTTGCTCTTGTATGGCTGCTGGGAAGAGAGTCCTGGGGTATTTGCTAGGCTTGGCTCAGCAAGGGAGACAGGAACCTTCATCCTTTTTCAGTTGGCACAATGGAGAGGAGGCAGTGAAAAGCATGAAGGCCTTCTAGAGTCTGGGTAATGGCTAATTGGAAACTGTTTGAAGGACAAGTTGGCAGGATGCTTATTTTTCCCCTTTTCCCAGTGGAATGAGGTGTATGTGAGTGCAATTCCATGCGCTGTAACCTCCCTGGTGTAAGCCTTCTTTAGGGTGTTCTGGGATGCTTTTACTGCTAGAGGTGTACTGGCTTCATGGATGCTGTATGGCTGAGTGCTTCTCCCTCTGGAGAGGCTTCTGGCTGCTGAAATAGCTTGGCTGCTTGTAGTATGAGCTATTGTTTTTTATCATCTTGGCATGATTATCCTTCAGCTGTTGCTGTGGATCTCTTTTTCTGTGTGAAGTTTGTGTCATAGTGGGGAGAAAAGAGGGGTGCATAAGGGCTAATTTGTGTCTTTATTTACCTTGGGATTGTGTTTAGATGTGAGGTTTGACCTGAGGAGCTACATCTTCTACTACTCTGAATCTGCCCAAAGTGTGATTTATCACAAATTATCTGGGGTGATGCTGGTGGCATGTGGTTCTGCTAAACAGTGTTATTGGAATAACATTTGTGCTATCATTTTAAATATGATTTGGTGGCATAGTTTTGGGGCTGCCACCAAATTAAGATAATTTGTCAACGTTTTGTAGGGATTGAGAGATTAGCAGTTTTTAGTGTTTTCCAGTGCCTCGCTCACTATGAGGTCTCAGCTTGTTTTAATTTGTATACGGAAAAGAAAATTCAAAACCGGATCAGTCCATAATGGATCAATTTTTAAGGGCTGTGATTTAAATGTGACTCTGGTTATTTAGCCTTCTGAGACTTGGCAAATATTTTCTATTGATTTAAAGTTCCAGAATTTTACAACAAAGTATCTGCAACCGAGATGTAGAATTCCTTTCTTTGTGTTATGTCAGATTGTTTTCAGTAGGGTTGGTGTGTGTGCATGTGACCCAGGACTGTCAGGAGTCAGTGTAATAGTGTAGGTGTTAAAATAATTTATTCTTTCCTAGCTGCCAGGTGTCTCAGTAAATCATTAGTCTTCATTATTTTAGTTGGAAATGCAGTACTGTAATATATCAGGACCATAAGAAATAACTGCTGAATATGACATTTTCTGGGTTTCCTGCTGTCTGATGGATTTATCTCTGAGCAGACTAGAAGTTTCCTAACATACAATGCCTCCAACCTGGTAGTATATCAGTTTAGATTTTACCTGCATATCTTTACCTGGTCTGCTTGTATTTACTTGTAATACTAGTCATTTTCTGTGCAATAAAAGCCATTGCAATACCTCTTGCATACTTACTCTTATGGTCTCATTGTTTTCATACCTTAGAAGAAATATAAATGCTTTTGCCAAATCTGTGCCTGTTCAAATGTATTTTACAGGTGAATGAGTGATACTGGTGTTTCCCTTCCTGTTCTCCTCCCATCTCACAAAACTTTAAACTTCAGCGACCTTAATCAATTTTAAATTCATGAAAATAATCTTGAAAAACTCTGATTGCCCTGGCCAGTTCTGGAAGTAATTAGGAGTAAATTTCATCAAGAGCAGTTGATTCAACATTTGATCTAGTCTCTACAATATAGAATTATTACAGAAACTCAAATGGAACAGGTTGTAGTCAGACTGGTTCATTCTGAATAAAAATTTGGGTTTTCAGAACGATCCCAACTCCACATTGGTTTGTACAGAAATGAGATCCTCTAAAATTAATAAATGAAGAAGCAGTGGATTGTGGAGAGATGTCCAATAATCCTCTGGAAATAAATGTTAATTGCATTTTCTTTAGCATATTTATTAATGATATAAGAAGTCAAGTAAGCAATGTATTAGTAAAATATGCAGATGATGCTGATTGCAGAAGCCTTTGAAAATGCATGAGCTAATATGGGAAGGATGCTTGAGGTAAAAACAGACCTTTGAAAGATGGGTAAGAAACAAAAAAAGAAACAATTTTTCCAAGTTTACTTTGGAAAAATTAGTGTAGGTAACATATTTGCTGCAAAAATAATTGGGAATTTATTTTTTTATGATAAAAATAATTGGCCTACCTGTGTAGATATATGTTCTTATCTTCCTGAGCTAATGATGCTTCCTTGGTGCTGCTTTTTTGGTGCTTTTGTTTCAAAGCATTAACAACTATCACAAATCTATATTAGCTTAGAACAAGGGTTCAACATGTTAATTCTGCCTGACAGGAAAACCCTTAAAAGAATTTAGTGTTGTTTATTTTCTTAGACTTAAGATTAGACTTAAAATGTGAGTACCTTGGCTTGTAATCATCAACTTTGAATAGAGTTTTGAGCTGAAAGTTTTTGTTTTTTTTTAAAATTAGTTATTCTATTTATTTTTAAAGTGAATCCCACAAACTGTTCACTAAGTCTCTCTTGACCTTGGGAAAGGGATTAATCTTTCTGAAAAATATCTTTCCTTTGTGGTATTTCTTGATATCATGCTACCTTAGTGAGAACTTAGCACAATCTGTCAACAGACCAATAAACTCATGTGTCCTACATTTTTGTAGTAGTGAATATCGTGTTTTGTAATTTTAAGCTGTTTATGTCAATCAATGTACAATTTTTTGAAGATTTTTGGAAGATGAATGAAATATGTAGCTATTGACATCCTACCCAGTAATTTAGGACTGTTAATAAACACTAGCTCATATCTCATTGAATATAGAAGAAATAATAGCATACTAGGAGCCTCATGTTTGTTCTTAGTGGAAATAAGGCAGAAGTAATTATGCTAGAATAAATTATACCTTTTTAAATTACAATATTTAGTATCCCAAGGGATGCAAATAGATGATATGTCAGATTGTGTATGTAATACTCTAAACGAATTACCCCTTTTTAGATGATGCTGAGAGGAAGTAGTTAAAATAACAATACTTTGAAAGACCAAAAGAGAAATGTTTGGTTTGTAAAGACTGTTATTCAACCACCTATTAAAACTGAATAAACATGTTGTAAAGTTCCTTGAAAGTCTACAAGCTTGCATAACCCCCCCTGAAATCTAATGCAGATCCACCAGTTTGGTGGTCACTGTACATTATGAACTATGGGAAAAGTGAAAGTTTGGCTAATCTAAAATCTGGAATTCCCTGAACTCACTGTGTTAGCCTTCTTATTTGTCAGTAATTATTTTTCTGTTTTTCACATGGGAGGAAGAAACAGTCAAGGAAATCTTCAAAGAAAGTTTCTGATACTTCTTGGGATGCTGCCATGCTAGAAAAGAATTAGTTTAGAAGGTACTTGAAAAATTCTTTAGACTTAAGACTACATGATTAAGCACTTCTTAAATTTTGCCGCTGCTATTTGAAACTGTTTTGAAATTTTCCTTGTATCAGAAACCAATATTTGGTCTACCTAGAAATCAGTTTGAGCCCATGGTAAGGATTTCCGGACTGATATCCTGGCCTTTGCAGCTCCAGCGTATGGAGTGCAATAACAGAAGGTGGTATAGGTGTTAAAGCATCTTCATAAATGTATTTTATTCCTGCGGTGACTCCTTTGGTCTTCTGCACTGGATTACATAGCTCAACTAATATTTCCCTGTGATGGCACTGCCACTTGTCTGGAAAGTTGGAGTACAGTGTAAGATCTTAGGGTTCAAAATGTAATCACTAACTCATCTTTTCTGGCTTTTGTGTGGCCAATAGCCTGGATTTGTCCTTGGAAGAGGTGAACAAAAATGTTCTGACTTAAGGAGAATTATGCTTGCTTGAACTAGGCCTGAATTTGTCCCAACTCTTCTAAATGCGAGAGTTGTTACGTTTTCCACAAATGCAAATGCATTGACTAGTTTAAATTTAGCCAATCCAATAATCTGGCAAAAAATATTGATCTTTCCTTCTTGTTCCTTGAAAGATTTTTAGTAGTTTATATTTCTTCAATCTATGTCCTGCTTTTTTTTTTCTATTCCTTCTTATTTTATTAACTTTGTGACTAAACGAAAATAATTTTAGAGCTTAAAAAAAATTTGATTCAAATGGGCATTGTGTCACTAAAATGATGGCAATAGTGTTTCTGATTAGACTTTTTTTAATTAGCTAATTCTTTAGTCCACAGCAATCATCTTTTCGTTGCTAACTAGTTGCTAAGAAGGATAGATTGCCTTCAGAGAACATTCTGGGAAATGGTCCAGTTCCTTGCTTGCCTATTTTAATCTCAAGTTTCCTGTTAGAATTATGCTGTGTTATAGAATAACAAATCAGACATAAAAACCCCACTTTGTTGGTTGGAAGACAACTGAACTCACATACTCTCTGCAGAATAATATCAGATAATATGCTCAGTGCTTTGTATCTCACTTGTGCTTCATTATGTGATCATGTGGATTTCTGTTTTGCTTGCTGAAAGAAAGCAGGATAATAGTGTTGTGCTATGCTGAATGTTGTGTGATGATGAAGATTAATTTGTTAATCAAGGTACTGGATTTGATATAGGGGAACTTGATGAGCTTCTTACGGGCTAAAAAAAGAAAATGAAAATTTCAGAAGTATTGATTGGTATATTTTGATTATGGCATAGCAGAGGTTGACTAGATACTGGATAAAATAATATTTTGACTGATTTGTTTTAGGAGAAGTAAGAATAACCACTCTGACTAAGTGAACAGCACCAGAGACCAAAATGCATTTTGTTGGAATGCACCTGACCCTACTACAAAACAAATGTGGCACTAGTTATAGCCCATTAGCTCAGGTAAAATATGATGTTGTATAGTCTGGCCTAGGTTGTGCCTGGCTGCCTATCTGTGTCTAAATTGGGAAGGGAAGTAAACTGGACCTATTCCTTCCCAGTACAACTTGTGCAACCAGGCTTTATAATGAACTGCAGATGTAATATTTTGTTGATTTTAGGGTTGCAAAGGCTGTCCAAGAGTAAGGGGGCAAAATCAGATGGTAGAAAGCAATAGGGTTGATCTAGTTAGGAAAAAGGGAAGGCACAACCAAGCACTTTGGGGTAAGGCTTTTCCCATTTATCACGATGTTATTGTGAGTGATTTTGTGTGTAAGAACTCTTCTTGGTATCAATATCTTGCTTTGGAAATTGGTGAATCTGAGGAAAAACTGGACACATGGTGCAGTCAAACACCTTCCAAGAATGAGGGTGAATCAGTAGTGCTTGCTGTCCCAGAACCTATGACCTCCCCAGTCCATCCAGGAAGCTGTCTATTGGAGCAGTAACTGCTGAACTAATAGGGTTTATGCTCAAGTGTTCACTCAGTTATTAGGAAGAGGAGATTGTAATTATTTTCATATTTTTTGTGACACCTGGACTTACAGGAATGTTTACTGTATTTATTTCTGCTTGGTTCTAGACTTAAAGCCTATGTTTTGATGACACCTCTGAAGTTCTCTGATTCCACACAACTGCTGAAGTTTTTGAGAAACTGGCATATCCCCTTTTTACACTTCCAGGAAAGAGTTGCATCAATAGGGCTGTGTCTGTGTGCTTGGCTTTAGACTTTGAATCTGTGTGATTATTATATGAAAGCATACATACTGCCAGTGTGTTTTAAACTAATTTTCCTCAACAGTCTCTGCTTCAGACATTGTAATTTTGTGGAGTTTATTATTTTGCATATTGCACAATTTTACAAGTTCTCCTACCATCAAAAATTCTCTAGAAATAAGTAAATGTAAAGCATTTACTTTGAGGTCAGAATTTTTTCTTGCTGTTTTAAACTCACTTTTATTCCTGTGAGAACTTTCACAACTTGCTTTATTTTGATCTACTAGCAAAGTAAAAATACCATAATAATGGCTTTTACATGCATCAGTAAAAACAATGCCAGAAGCTTAGATATACAATGTGCTGGTCACATCTTGTTTTTGTGTGGAGACTGCCAGCAGAAAAAACGTTCTCGTGTTTTCAGACTTCTGACTCTTTTTTTTCCAACTGACTTTGTTCAATGTAGGCTGGATATTAGAAACTGAAGTTATCCAGGCCCTGTTCAAATAGTGATCTCAATTCAAATTAGTAGTTACTTTGGGCTTCCTCCACCTACTGCTGCAAAGCAGACAATCATAGTGCTCTAATCCATATTGGCTTGTTCTCCAGACACTACACTGCCTAATTTCATCAGGACTGAGGAGGACCTGGAATTTCAGTATAGGATGAAAAGCAGCAGCTAAAGGTTGACAAGGAGAGAAAAGCTTCAAAAGCAGTGCTGGAACTCTAGCAAGCAAGGTAATGAGTGTGAGTGACAAAAGGAAACCTGAAAAAGATGCATTTTAAAATATAAATGTAAACTGGATAATTAGTGAAATTTTTAGACTTTTCAGTTCTAGATGATCTCTCTTGCAAGAATTCTTTTCTGTTTTGGAAAGCCAGTGGTAGTACTGAGAATTTATCAGTATGTTAAGAGAAAATGTATCATAGCAAAAATCACAAGATACTACATCTGTTGTTCCTGAAAAATGAATGATTTGGAGAGCAAGTTATGTCTGGATGAGCTCCATGAGTTTTGAGTTATTAATTCTGATTATACCATATTAAATGTTCATTTGGCAACACTATAAATAGGGAGTTGGGTTGGGTTTTGCCTTGTTTCTTTCTATAGAGGGTAGATTTATTGCTAATAAGTATCACTGAGGGAGATGAATTATGTCTTTTGTTTCAATAGTCACACAGCAATGCAACTGCTTATTATTAGCTCAGTGAGTCAGTGTTTTCAGAAATTACTAAGAATTTTGTATGCCTCAATCTCTGACTACTCAATTTCAGAGGCCATATTAACGTCTTTGTAGGGGGTGGCTTGTGATTTTGTTTTTGTTTGTGATGGTCTTTTCCTTTTTGGTTTTTTTTTCCCTCCCCCTACCAAATAAATTTTTATTATCAACCTTCTAGAAATCTGGATGTAGAAAAGAGTGCATATAGAATTCAAGGGAATACATTTCCTTCAGTGCTGCAGAGGGGATGAGAGGCAGTTCTTAAATGTATTGATGACTTTTCCATGCTCCAAAATGATAGAGAAAGACACTTGATTCTTCAACTTTACAATAACTTCCATTAAATATTTAATGCTTGTCTGATGAGTTATTCTTCTTTACATAATGCAATCTAAAAGAGTGGTTTCTTTAATTATTTACATTGTGCAGCTGATGTTATTTCTCTCCAAGTGCTTTCCAGCAGCAGTTGTTTCTGCTTATTACCAAGAGAGGCTTTAAGAGGCAGATCTTGTCAAGAAAGTGGAATTATAACTTGTCTTACTTGTATCTGTGTACAGGATAGAAAATACCAATAGGGTTGAAGCAAGACAAGAGGGACCTAGGAGACCCATGCTCAGAAATGAGAATAAAACCTGGGGTTGTGAGTGTAGCTCTTAGGGCTCTTGATGTCTGTGTTGGCGGGATAAGAACCTGAAAAGGGCAGTTCAGAGAGGTTTTTGAAGCATCATCCACGTAGAGTGAAGAGCAGTAGAGAACCTCTGTGAGATTTCCTCGCCTGAGGGTGATGATCCAGCACCACTGCAGGGCTCCAAACAGCTTGCAAAGTGGTTGTGGGTATCGCTTTTATTCCTGAAACCTTGTTTTAATAGGGTGTAAGTCTGACAGCCAGCATAGACTTGGAAGCAGTGGTAAAGGGAGTATGGCTGCCCGGTCTTCCTAAGCATGCATGAATAGAAGATCTTCCAAGTATTTAGGTCTCATGGCTTCTGCTTTTGGTCATCTTCCTGACAGCCTGACACCCACACAAGAAAAGGAGAGCTGCCAATGCTGATGTCCCATCAAAAGCTGTGCTTGCTGACTCTGTTCCGACCAGAACGTGAGGTAGGAGAGTGAAACAGACCTTCTGCCTCCTGCAGAAGCTGAGTGGCTTCTCTCAGTGACTGCTGGATGATTGCGCTACTCTTGTGCAGTGTTGGGGTTCCTCACTCACATTTACATTTTTCTCTTGATTAATCTATCAAAAATAGCACTCTTAAAGGGGGTGATTCTCAGCAAAGGTCAAAGGACATTCAAGACTCAGTTTCTTAAAGGTTGCATTGCTTAACTAGCTAGGTGTTGAGTGACCAATGATAAATTCTACTTACAACCTGAACATTTTATTTAAGGAGGTAAATCACAGGGGAAAACCCCCTGTAGATATTCAACAATATGTGCTGTTGGAAGACATAAGTGGGTTTGAATTTTTTAGCTTTTTCAGGGACTGTGTTTCAAAGCCAAACGACTCACGATTATTCAGTGCAGTGTATGCTACTAGGAAATAGTAGAATTCACATCTTCTCTTTTTGTAGAAGTGGAAATAAAGTTTCTGTGCACAGTGGAGGACTCTCTCTGGGTCATAGAGATGAGCTGTACAAGCTAGAGTCTAGTTTAGGGCTTCCTCTGAGAAGAACAACACAGATTATTTTCTCAAATACAGTGGTAAAAAAATAGAAATAATCTCAGTCAATTCATTTGCATTGGCATGAGAGAATAACCAGAATCAGCTGGTGAAGCTGGCTGAGCAGTTTAACTATTAAATTGAGTCTCATTTGCTTCCTGACAGGTCTCTCAACTTCTGATGCTCAGAGCTGTCGCTGTATCTTGAGACAAGGGATACTCCACTTTGTGAGGTACAACTATTCCAAGAATAAAAGATATGCAATGGTTTTAGGAGATAAACTATATCTGGATATCTGCCACGTTGATTCTATGGCAGCAGTCACGGTAATCCTGCTGTCTTTCAGCACTGCAGACCATGCATTCACCCACGACTGAGAGGAGTGCTCTTTGTTAACTTTGCTTTGTAATAAAGCAAAGTTAAACAAAATATGGTTATAATTTTTTAAAACTTTGTTAAGCACAAGTGATTTGTTAGGGTTTGAATTGCACTGACAGAGTTGGGAAACTTTCAGCCATGGAGCCCTTTTGGTCATCACTGAGGGTGTTCTAGAGAATAATCCTCCCCAGGGAGCAGCTTGGTTGCTCCATCAATGGGCTTATTGCCCAGATGGAGCTTCAGATACATTCACAGATATTTCTGTGCTAAACCAGTTGCCCCTGGCTTAGTCATATCAGAGACATACCATATATTTCTGAGAATCTCACACTGGACTTGTCTAAATAAACAAATGCATAGGACAGTGAAGTATAGAAAAAAATACTGCATTTTTTTTCCCCAAAGGCTTTGGTATAAGCTAAATGTCCTGGTTTAGGGCAAATTTGGGAGAAAACCTCCAAAGGGGGCCCTCTCCAGACAATAAACCCACACGGCCCCTCCCCCCAATCAGTTTGAAAAGGACTCCTTGGAGAGAAGTGGAAAGAACCTGTTTATTGAACAGGCAAAGCACCCCCAGCACACAAAATGGACAACATCAGATAACAATGCTCTTTCACCTCTCTGAGAAGATGACAAACTCAGAAAGTCTCTCTCGGGAGTGGTCGCTCTGTTACCGGTCCCTCC
>VWYI01018795.1:0-12298 GCA_013399455.1 Anthoscopus minutus | reverse complement strand
TGGCCATGATGTTCTAGTTGTTCCAGCAATACATGTCCATTTGAGCCCACCTCAGGAATTCTGGTTATCTGTCCCAGTCCCTGGACTGGATCTACCCATCCAAGGTGTTCACCCCAAAGTGCCCAAATCACTGCTGATGTGCCTGTGCTTCTCTGGACTGTGGATGTTCCTGTGCACCAACTGCTCCTGCTCAGTGTCATGGGGTGTGAGAGGGGTTTTAGGGACTCCTTGGGGGACTGAGAGAGGCTTTTGTGGCTCTCGGGGCATTTGTAGTGCTGGGAAGGGGTTTGAGAGACTTCTGGAAGGGTTGCGAGGGAGTTTTGTAGTCCTGGCAGGGTTTTGTGGCTTGGAGAGAATTTGCAATGGTCTTGGGAGAGATGGGAAGGGGCTTTTGTGGCTTTGGGGGACATTTATGTTGCAGGAAGTGATTGGGGGTGTCCTGGCCAAGAGCTGTGGGGTGGTTTGAGGGCTCTGGGAGCAGCTATGGAGCTGGGAGAGGCCTTTAGGGCAGTAGTGAATCCCCCAGACCCCCAAAGCTGCCACCAGACCCAGCCACAAGGATGCTGCCAGGGGTTTAGGGGCCCCCATGTTGGGGTTCATTCTTCTGGAACTGTGTAAGAAGGTGAGGGGGGGGTCCCTAGGGGCTGTATGTGTCCCCCCAAAGCATGTATGAACCCCTCATTCTGGTGTCACCCCCTTTTCCCTCCCCACAGGGCTCCTGCCCAGCTCCTGCTCTCCTGGGTGGGAATTTAGGGAGCGGGCGGCAGGGGTGCACAGCCCCCACTGGGAGATGGCCCTGCCTCAGCCCCTTTGTTCAGCACCAAGCTGGGCTTGGGGCCACAGCAGGAAGAGGCCGATGGGAAGCAGATCCTGCAGCCAGGACAGTGCTTGGGGTCAGGGTCCTGCCCTGCACACCTGGCTCAGTTGTGACCCTGCCCCAGGAAGGGAGCGGCACATTCCCACCTCCACGGATCAGGGCTGGGAGCAGCACTTAGAGCATGGACATGGTAATACTGGCAGTGAGTGGGACCACACTGAGGGCTACTGGTGCTACTGGGAATGATGGGTGCATGCTGGAGGTTAACTGGGATTTACTGGGAATGAATGAAATCAGACTGGGGGCAATGGGAACCATGTTGGAGCAATTGGGGTGGCTGGGAATGAGTATGTTGGGGGCAACTGGGATATACTGGGATGACACTGGAATGACACTGGAGGGGACAGCACTGGGAACAACTGGGACCACACTGAAGGATACTGGGAGCAACTGGGAGTGACTGTCTATATTGGGGGCCAGTGAGATCATGGTGGCAATGGCTGGGACCATACTAGGGGCAATGAGTTGCAACTGGAATCATACTGGAAGAATTGGGAGTAACTGGAACCATGCTGGAGGCAACTGGGACTGTACTGAGGGGGACGGGGATCACACTTGGACTGACTAGGAGCATGCTGAGGGTAGTTTGGACCAAGTTGGGGGATCCTGGTATATACTGGGAGCAACTTGAACCACACTGTGGGTGAGTGGGAGTGGCCATGGTCAACTGGAATCATGCTGGTGGCAACTGGCAGTACATGGGAGTGACTGGGATTATGCTAGGGGCAACTGAGATATACTGAGGGAAACTGGGAGACATACCGAGAGATGCCTGTGCCTGTCCCCACCAGGCTCTGGGCGTGGAACCCCTCCAGTGAGTGCTCAGGTGTGCAGGTGACAGCAGCATCATTGGTGCTCTGGCACAGCTGTCCTCCTTCACCCCTGCCCGCTTTGGCAGCCCCTGAGGGGGAGGGACCTGGCATGGCAACAATTGTGGGTCCCTTGTGCTCCACCAAAACGGTGTTTGGGGAGCACAGCAGGGACTGGTGAGTGCAGGTGATGGGGTGCGAGAGCAGGTGCCAAATTTGGGATAGAGGCGGGGACAATGGGACCTCATATAAAGCCCCTCAAACTGTCCCACCCCTCTCCCCAAGGTGGCCCAACTTCACCTCCAGGATGGCTTTAAAGTCCCCTGAAAATTATGCACAGCTGAGGAGGCCAGGGGGAGCAACATCAGAACCCCTCTACCCATGACCCAGCAGCTCCATGCTCAGCCAGGAGGAGCAGAGCCATGGTTGACAGGGGATCTGCCTAAATTTCTCCCACACTGATGACACAGCTGGACGCTTGGGAGGCTGCTTCAGATTATATTGTCCACCAGCATCCCAGGAGGGAACAGAAAATCCACCTGCAGAGGCTGGTTCTATAGGGTTGCAATGCTTCCTTGCTTCCATGAGGTTCTGTTAATTCACACTGAAACCTTGGTGCCATATGTTCCATAGCCTCACAGTGCTCTCCTGGCTTCCATGAGGTCCCTCTGTGACACACTGCAGTCTTGGCTCTCATGAGGCACTATGGCACATTAGGGTCCCAGATCCATTGTCTTCAATAACCTCACAATGCTCTCCTGAGCTCCATGAGGTCCCACTGTATCACACTGGAGCATTGGTTCTATGATGGTTTCTTGGGTTCCATGGTGCACACCTTTTACACATTTCAGTCTCGGTTCCATGAGTTCCACCAAGTGACAGTGGCTGTCTGCATTCTATGTGGCCCAGCTAGATTACAGCAGAGCCTTGCTTTCATGAGGTTCCAGTACCTCACTGGGGTCTCCTAAGCTCTATGAGGCCCCACCGAGTCACACTGGAGCCTTGGTTCCATTGGGTTCCATAACCTCACAGTAGTCTTCTGCTCATTCCATGAGTAGTGGCTGTTTCAAATTTCAGCCTCAGTTTCATGAGGTTCCATAACCTTGTTGACGTTTCCTGGGCCCCATGATGCTCCACTGTCACACCAGAGCCTTGGGTCCAAGAGATTCCATAGCCTCAGAATGGTCTCCTGGATTTCATGAGGACCTGCTGTGACACACTGAAGCCTTGCTACCATGAATTTCAATAACATTACTGTAGTCTCCTGATTTCCATGAGGCCCAGCTTTATCACAGTGAAGCCTTGGTTTCATACGATTCCAGTTTCACAATGGTCTGCTATGTTCCATGAGCATCTCCTGTGTCACACAGGAGCCTTGGTTCTATGATGATCCATCACCTCACCATGGTCTCCTGTGTTCCATGAACCCCCTCTGTTTCACATAAGATACTTGGCTCCATGATGTTCCATAATGTCACAGTGGTCTCCTGGGCCCAATGAGGCCCCACTGTGTCCAATTAGAGCCTTAATTCCAAGAGATTCCATGGCCTCAAAACAGCCTCCTGGATTTGGTGAGGCCTTGCTGTGACACATTTGAGCCTTGCTACCATCAGTGTCCATAATCTAACTATGGTCACCTGGGTTCCATGCGGCCCTCCTGTGTCAGACTGGAGCCTTGTTTTCATGAGGTTACATAAGCTCACTTTGGTCTCCTGGGTTCCATGTGGCCCCTCTGTGTCACAAGGGACACTTGGTTCCATGAGATTCCATTGCATCAAAATGGTTTCCTGGGTTCCACGAGTTCCCAATGTGTAACAATGGACTTTTGGTTCCATAAGATTCCATTATGTCACAGTGGCACTTGGGTTCCATGAGGCCCCACTGTGTCACAATTGGCACTTGTTTCCATGAGGAGCCATTGTAGCACAATGGTTTCCTAGGATCCATCAGGCCCCACTGGGACACAACTGAAACTTGGTTCCATAACATTTCATTGTGTCACAATGGTCTCCTGGGTTCCATGAAGCTGTGGTTTGGAACAACTGACACAGAAATCCAGGAACAGGGGCAATGTCCCGGTGGAACCTGTGCTCCATGTGGACCCGCTGTGTTTACAATTGACACTTGCTGCCATGGCAGTCCATTGCTTCACAAGAGTCTCCTCAGTTCAATGAGGCTGCACTTTGTCAAGAGTAACACTTGTTTCCATGAGATTCCAAGGACTCACAATAGTCTCCTGGGTTCCAGGAGGCCCTGCTGTGTAAAACTGGAGACTGGGATCCACGAGCCCCAGCAAGGTTCCAGTGGCAACTGGGTTTGATGAGGCCCAGCTGTTTCACAATTGACACTTGGTTAAATGAGATTCCATTGTGTCACAATGGTCTCCTGCATTCCATGAGGCCCCTCTGTCACAATGGAGGCTCGGTTCCATGGGATTCCACAGAGTCCCAATGGTCTCCTTTGTTCAATTAGGCCCTGCTATGTCACTTTATAGCCTTGGTTCCATGAGGTTCCATAACCTCACCATGGACACACTCCTGAGCTGCATTAGGCTCCACTGTGTCACACCAGATCCTTGGTTCCAGGAGGTTCCACACCATGACTGTGGTCTCTTGGGTTCCATGATGCAACACAGAGTCATAATAAAGACTTGGTTCCTATGGGTTCCAGAACCCAACTGCTTCTTTTATTCCATGAGGCCTCGCTGTGTCACACTGGAGCCTTGGTTCAGTGAGATTCCATAGAGTCCCAATGAAATCCTGTGTTCAGTCAGGCCCCGTTGTGTCCCATCAGAGCCTTGTTTATATGATATTCCAAAACCTCACTGATGTCTCACCAACTAGATAGGGTTGTCCCATCTCTCTCCCCAGTTCGCCCCCTGTTGCGGTAATGAGTGACGCAGGGACCCCAGGCAGGTGCACAGGAGGGCTCTTCATTGCTAAAAACCTGGCCTGTGTAAGTAGTTAGGTGGTTATTAGTTTACATTGTTTTAAGGCACAATAAGCCCAAGTTAACCAACTCCTATACACCACAATGTGGACATGCAGCAGTCACCCAGCACATCTCTCATGTCTCTTATGTCTCTCTACTCTTACTTTAGTAGAGTCACTCTCATAGTTCCCTTCCACTTGGCCTAAGTAACAGGCCAGAGCCATAATTTTACAAGGCCTTCCCTTTATAAAGCCTTTCTTGTCAGTAATAGCCCTCTCCTCCTTCCTTCCTTCCTTTTGATGCCAAGGCAACGAGGTAATGCTTGAGCTATGCAAAAAGCTGCAGCTGTGCCGGAAGAAGTAGCTCCTTTGCAACAGGGAATGTGAATGTAGCACTGCTTAGAAACCAGGAAGTTTGGCAAAACAAGCTAACTGCAAAAGCTAACCACTGGCTATTTAAGCAGCCAATCTTACAGAGCATGTGCAGAAACAGAGGTGAAAAGTTCAAGCCTGAGGAGGACTTCTGATCCTTCATCCAAAATGACCACCAGGAGGCTGATGACCAGCTCGTGCAGAAACTGCACATGTGCTGCAAGGGTCAATACAATCATGTAATTAGAAAATATGTTACAATAAGAAGGTTAGGAATGTATAAGGTGCACATTAAGTAAAAAAGGTATAAAAGCTAGTAGTGTGCAAAGAATGGATGAGTGAGCTTGTGGTGGAGCTATCCCCCTCACTCCCGGCATCAAATAAACAAATACCTGTTCTGTAGGCCTTATACTATGGAGAACTGTGTTCTTGTCTAGAGTATGGCATGAGGACAGAGGGAATATATAAATATTCCACAGCAGTGAAGGGCTGATCACTGAGGGATGTCACTCAGGGCAGGGAGGGCTGCCAAGAGGACTTTGTACCATGGGTGACATTTGACCCTCACTGTTCAGCCACAGTCCCACCCACCCCAGGTTCCCTCCCTTCAGCCCAGATCTCTCCACTCTGGCTCTGAGGACACCACAGCAGACCCTGCTGCCACGGGCCCTGCTCAAGTCTGGGCACACAGCATCCCTTTCTTTTCTCTCCCACAGGGATTCTGCAGTTGCTTTCTTGTCCTCCCAGGGCCTGGAATGGCTGCAGGAGAATTTGCCACATTCTCTTCCCTGCTGAGCCTGACCAGTCTGTGAATCTCCCAGTCCCCCTCCCTGCCCTGTTTGCAGACTGCTTCCAGGTCTGCCTTTCCCAAGTGCCCAGGACCCTTGGGATGGGTCTGGCCTTTCCAAGGGGTTTGAGAGAGGTCTCACAGGGACCAGCCTTCTCCACATCCCTGGCACCAAAAGCCTTTTCCACATCCCTCAGTTCCAGGTCAGTGCCCAGGACACAGCACAGCCCTTTCCAGGTCCTCGGGGTGGTTCCAAAGGGAGGCAGCTGAGATTTCTCCCCAGAGACCCAGCATTTCCATGTCTCTCTCTGCCATTCATGGCTGTCCTGAGCATTTTCCTTGGACCCTCCCTGCCCTTGAGGTTTCTCTCCGTGCAGACCTCAGCACAGCCCAGCAAAGAATTCAGGTGGCTTCCCAGAGGACATTCCTCCTGAGTGAAGTGGCTTCAAGGCACTGTTTGTGCCACTGGAGTTGTGCCAGCCCCAAGTGTTGCTGCGGTTGTTGGTGTTCACTGGGGTTCATCTCCCCCCACACACCCGATGCATGGCTGAAGTCTCCTGAGTGCAGAGCAAACACGGACTGCTGGGCTCGTCACTTGGTGTACCTCCCTGCAGAGACAAACAGCCTCTGCAGGTGAGGGCAGAGGCCAGTGCTGGCAATGGTGGTTGCAGGGGCTTCTGTGGGACAATTGCCCTGGGGCACCTTCCCAGGCTGTCCCTGGAGCAAAGACACAGCCCAGGCCCTGCTCTGCTGCTCCCTCAGGTCCATCCCAGGAGCTCTGGCTGTGCCAGGACACTGTTCTATGGCCCCCCTGCACACTCCCCCTCTGCCCCAGGCACTGGACTTTGCTTTACCAGGCCATTCCTGGAGCACATTCCTGACAGCAGCTCTGGAGGAGAGCAAAGCCTCCCTTGCCTGCCCTCAGGAGATGCCCTTTGTTGATGGAGCTGCTGTGCTGGAGCCCGGCTGTGTCCCAGCAGTGCCCATGGCCTGTCCCAGCCTGTGGTCACAGCACACACACACAGCAGGGCAGTGGCCAAGCTGCCAGAGCATTGAGGCCTTGCAGCCATAGAAGGGCTGGGAAGGGGAGTATGGAGCTGGGAAGAGTAGCTCTGAAAGGACCAAGTACTGCTGCTCCCTGGCAGTGCTGCTGTGCTGGGACCCTTTTCCCTTTCTCCCCTCTAACTTCATGCAGGTGTCAGAAATGGGATCCCATATAAAGAAAGCACTGCAGGGTAGCTTATTTTCTTCAAATAAAGCATTAGTACAAATCCTGGTTTACAGAGCTTCCAGATCAAATTAAGAGGCAGACCAGGAAATAGATAAGAGATGAATAAAAACATGTAATTGAGTACAACATTATGGCAAGAAGAACCCATTACCCCCACCAAACACCTGGGACTGGACTAATCATGAATTCCATTCTGAAACCTATGCAGCAGAAAACAAACAATATTTTGCTTCTGAAAAGTGTCCAGTCATCATTTTCCTGAGGGAATCCCTGAGCTCCTGGTTCCTCAGGCTGTAGATGAGGGGGTTCAGTACTGGAGGAACCACAGAGTATAGAACTGACATTGACACATCCAGGGATGGGGAGGAGATGGAGGGGGGCTTCAGGTAGGCAAATACAGCAGTGCTGAGGAACAGGGAGAGCATGGCCAGGTGAGGGAGTCAGGTGGAAAAGGCTCTGTGCCATCCCTGCTCAGAGGGGATCCTCAGCACAGTCCTGAAGATCTGCACATATGAGAAAGCAATGAACACAAAACAGCCAAATAAAAGAAAAGCACAAACTGTGAGAAGCCCCAGTTCCCTGAGGTTGGAGCATGAGCAGGAGAGCTTGAGGATGCGTGGCACTTCACAGAAGAATTGACCTATGGCATTGCCATGGCACAGAGGCAGGGAAAATGTATTGGCCGTGTGCAGCAGAGCATTGAGAAAGCCACTGGCCCAGGCAGCTGCTGCCATGTGGGCACAAGTTCTGCTGCCCAGGAGGGTCCCATAGTGCAGGGGTTTGCAGATGGACACGTAGCGGTCGTAGCACATAATGGTGAGAAGGGCAAGCTCTGATCCAAAGAAGAAGAAAACCAGAAAAACCTGTGCAGCACATCCTGCATAGGAGATGGTCCTGGTGTCCCAGAGGGAATTGTGCATGACTTTGGGCACAGTGGTGCAGATGGAGCCCAGGTCGCTGAGGGCCAGGTTGAGCAGGAAGAAGAACATGGGGGTGTGCAGGTGGTGGCCGCAGGCTACGGTGCTGATGATGAGGCCATTGCCCAGGAGAGCAGCCAGGGAGATGCCCAGGAAGAGGCAGAAGTGCAGGAGCTGCAGCTGCCACGTGTCTGCCAATGCCAGCAGGAGGAAGTGACTGATGGAGCTGCTGTTGGACATTTCTCCTCTCTGGCCATGGAGTCCTGCTGTGGGAGGAGACAGTGACAAGTCTGTGTGTGGGGAGACTGTGCTGAGAAATGTCCAAGCCCCTTCTCCCAGACCTGCCCTTGCTGCTCTGTGCCACCCAATTTTCCTTTTCTCAGAGCCCTTCCTTCTGCCCTGTGCCTGGAGCTCTGCTGGGATCTGGCCCCATTGCTGTGATGAGCAGGGGCTCTTCCCATGGACACTGAGGAGTCAGCTGTGCTCTGCAGCAGTGGGGACATGGGAACAGGGACAGGGGCCAGTCTTGGGGCTGGACTTCATCAGCCCAAACTGCTCCTGAGGCAGAGGAACTTGGCAGCATCTCCTGTCCCAGGGTAAGGAACGGTGATGGCCAAAGGCAGTTTGAGAGGATTTCCTGCTGTGCCCAGGGAGATCAGAGAGAACTATGCAATGCAAGAGCCTTGGCTGTAAGTCAGTGAAGAGTCAGGGGAGCTGCTTTGTCACTCCATTAGTCCCCAGCTGCCCTGTCTGAAATTCAGGGCAGGCACTGTTTTCCCCTGAAAATCAGCCTGACACAGCTGAGAGCAGAGGGATCCACAGCAGAGCAAATTGGCTCAGGCTTTCTCAGAGTCTGAGCCCCACTCCTGGCCAGGGACACTTCTGTCCCCAGTGTCCCCTGGAGGCAGCTCACAGCTTGAGTGGCATCCTGAGGACACACCAAGGGTCCTGTCCATGGCACTGCTGGAGGAGCCGCTCTTTCCCAGCCTCCCAGCCTGCCCTGCCCAAAGCTGCCCAGGGCACAGGGAGCTGGGGCACACCATTGCTGTGCTCAACCTGCACTGGGAGAGTCCAAGGGCTGGGCCTGACCGTGCAGCTGGAGCTGCCATTCCCAGAGAGCCCGTCAGCAATGCCAGGAGCACCTGGGCAAGGCAAGGAGAGGGGGAGCTGGGCCCTGAGGGAAGATGAAAAGCCTTTCCCTGCTCAGCCCTGCACAGCCCCTGCCAGGCAGCACCAGTGCAGGACAGTGGCCCTCAGGCATTTGCATTCACACATTTGCTGAATCTCTGCATGGGGATGCCTAAAAATATAATCATGGAATAATTACATTTGGAGAGGACTTGACCATCCCAGCACAGCTTGATGGCTTGGTGGCATTTTCCCCTGACTGCCTGCCCAGGGCTCTGCTGCCTGGAGCTGTCCCTGCCAGCAGCTGCTGTCCTGTGCCCGGGGCTGAGCCCTGCCTGAGCCCAGCCCAGCCCTGGGGGCTCAGCTCTGCCCTGCAGTCCCCTCCCAGCACAGGGAGCCCAGGGGCAGCTCTGGCTCTGCAGGCTCTGATGGCAATGTCAGAGGAACCTTGGCAAGGCTGAAAAAGCAACACTGATGCTGTCTGTAAGAGGCCCTTTGCTGATTTCCGTCACTGTCTGGTTTATTAAGAACTCTGCAAAATTTTTTTTTTATTTTTCTTAACCTAAAGTGAGAGATGAATACATATGTGCAGTTCTCCATTCAGGCAACCCAGAGAAGTACATTAAAAAAACAGGATTTTTCCTTTAATGCAGTTTGTAAATTGCTGTGCTCACTGTATAATCTGCTTAGAAATGTTCTGGAATTAATTGCCCTGTTTGGATCAGTCCTGGCCAATGCAGCATCCTCACAACACAAGGAGGACATTTCCAAGCCTTACCAGCTGTCTCCTTCCACCCAGATCTTTTCCCTCCGTGCTGTGAGCTGTGCTGGGGCTGGCTGAGAGCTGTCACTGGCAGGCAGCAGAGTCCCTGCCCCAGCACAGTGCCCTGGGCTGCAGGACCCTGCTCTGCAGGACAGCCCTGGGCAGGCCTGGCAGCGCTACACAAGGGATAATCAGAAAATGTACTCAAAGAGTCTGTAGGCACTGGGATGTTCCTGCTTTAGGAGATGGCTTCAGGAGCTGCAGCTGCATTGTCCTGCAGCCAGAGGCTTCCTGTGCCAAGGGCTGGCAGTGATTCTGCCCAAATCACTTCTTATCACCTTTCCAGCCCTGACAGATTGAAGCTCTCTGTGCCGCTGTGGTGTGCCCAGGGTGGCTGCAGGCAGTGCCCCAGCCCTGCTGGTCTGGGAGAAGAGATGTTCATCAAGAGAAATGTGTTTTTGAAGCTCTTCGTGGTTTCCAGGATCGCCCTCTGTACCAGGAGCCCAGCCCAGCTCAGCAGCACAGACACAGCACCAGGATTTTAATGACCCTCTGTGGGCTTTGTGCTGAAGCCCTGAACACCAGTCCTGGAGAGGGAGGTGAAGAAACCTCTTAGGAACTCCAAGTCACAATCCAACTCCAAAGTTTCTTTGACTTTTAATGAGTCCCACTGAGGGGCAGAACTGAGAAATTGTCCCCAGGCCCCAGCCAGAGCACAGAACTGGAGGCACTGATGACAAGGGGAGGGACAAAGAGAAGACAAATCTTGGTGCCCTGGGGCACAGCAGGGTCTGTTCCACCAAGGGCTGTGAGGACACACCTTGTCCTGAGGCACTGGGGCCTCCTGGCACAGCCCCAGTAAGGCTGAGCACCATCACCCCCTTGTCCTGTCCTCAGCATCCCCCCTAGCCCACATCCCAGTGGCCTGAGGGATCTGCTGGAAGGAGTCCCTGGGGAGCCTTGGTCAGGAATGGCCCTGGGGGGGCTCCTCAATGCTCCCAGAGACTTTTCCAAAGGACTTTGGGTTTTGCTTTTGCCTTGGATTCTCCGAGAGCTTTGTGCAATCATGGCCTCCAATTATCTGCTGTAATGAGTCCCTTGAGAGGCTTTGTCAGTAAGGACACTCAGTGGGGCTCATTAATACTTCATGGTACTTCAGGTTATTAAGGTACTTTCCTATTTCCTTTCCACACTGAGTCTCTGAGAAGTTTGCACAATCATAGCCCAAATTATTTGCTTTAACGAGTCCCTTGGGAGCTTTGCATTGACACTCAGTGGGTCTCATTAACACTTTGAGATACTCATGGATTTTTAATGTGCTTTGGGTTTTCCGTTCTACATTGAGTCTCGGAGAGGTTTTTATGCAATCCTGGCCTCCAGTTCTGTCATCTGATGTGAAGAGTTTTGTGGATGCATGGTTAGAAGAAAGGGGCCATGAGAAAGTACAGCTTGTAAGACAATAATTTGCAATGCAAGCAAGGACAAGGGTCCTTGGGCAGAAAGAAAGATACATAATCAGGAAGCAGCCTTGGAGATGTAACCATAGGCATCCGGAGTATGTACCAATAAAGGAGGAGCTAACCTTCAGTAGATAACCAATAATGAGCTATAGTTTTGCAATATGTATGAGCCTTATTAATGTGATTATAAAGTGTGCCTTGTTATGCCAATAAATCGAGACTTGTTGATCATCATTGGATGTGCTTGTCTCCCGTCGACTCCGACAAATGGTGACCCCAACGACGTGATCCTGTCCACAGCCACAACGGAGCGACAAAGGGTTCGGGTCCTGATGCAGCAAGGGCAGCGATAAGTGCGCATACACGGGCTAAAGTGCACTGCACCCCGGGTGACCGCACAGGCGAGCCTGGCCGATATGTGCCGCCGAGACCTTGAGGGGCTGCAACAGTGCTGATGATAGGTATGGAAAGGCAAGCGGCATATGATTTATTTACTGCCTTTTTGAAAAAACGGCAGATTAAGGAGTTGCCAGAGTTGCTAACATATGGACATGCAAAAGGCATGTTTCAAAACCCCCATACTGTTCATGAGATAACAGAATGGCGTAAATTTGGGGATATATTGTGGGAGGCTACCTTGGAGGATGATAAAACTGCCAAAACATTTGGGAAAACTATGGAAAGTAGTACATGATGAGCTTTTACAATACCAGGCTGAAAAAAGAGCAGCTGAACAGGCTTCTGTTGCTCAGAGTAAGAATAAATCTTACGATAAAGATTGGTTCCTGACCACCCCTTTGGCTCCCACGGTTACTCAAATTACATTACCTCCTCCATCAGGCACTGGGTCAGAGGTGCCCTGTGAACCATCCGCACCCCCCGAAGAGCAGTGTCCAAAAGCACTGCCTCTGCAGCACCCTTCCAGCAGTGAGCCGATCCCTGGGGCAAGCACTGACCTAGCAGAGTCCATTGCAAGGAGAAGGCGAGAGCCTTGAGCAGCATTTGCCAAGGACTGCCTAGAAAA
>VWYI01018794.1:136880-150233 GCA_013399455.1 Anthoscopus minutus | reverse complement strand
TTTCTCAATCTTAGCTTCTCCAACAGGCAGTGAGCACCAGGCACACAGCAGTGCCGAGCCAGGGAATCCATCCATGCTGCATTTTATGGAATCTCTAACTTTTCCAGCCTCCTGACCAGGGAACCTCCTCACTCTGGGTGTGGTGGTAAATCAGTATTTTCACCAGGCTGATGCCATTGTTCGAGGACGCTTCTCCTCCCTTTTCTTATTTCCAGTTTCCTGCCTTCCCTCATTCCTCTCTCTCTTTGAAATAATGGCCTTTCCCAGGAATTTTCCTGCTTTTCTGGCAGTGCATGGCAGTTCCCTTCTCTTGCTGGTGCTGATGGAATCTGTGTCACCACAGGCTGCTCCTGTATCCAGTTAAATCTTGCCCAGAAAAAAAAAAAAAAAGGGAAAGCAAAGGTTGAGGGTTCTTTATTAAGAATGAGGCCATGATTCAAGTGTTTCCATGATCCAAATGATTCTTTTCCTCAGGGAAAAGCCGTTCCCACTGGCCACATGTCACCACAGTGACCTCCAGACCCCTGCAGTCTCATCCCAGCCCACTCCAAAGCCCAGATCCCATCTCCAAATGCCTCATTCCCATAAAAGAACAGCACAAAACCTCTGTAGCTTTGTGATTTTCCTTCACCAGAACCCATTCCTGCCTTGCACCCTGCAGCTTTGCCTCAGAGATCCCAGAATTCCATAAGTTCCTTCTTCCTTTGGTAATTCCCATCGTGTCCCTTGGTGCATTTTGGGGGGATTTGGGGGGGAAAAAAGGCAGGAGCCATGGAAATGTTGGACATGGCGAGTTTCCTTTGGAGTGCCTGGGGAAGGAACAGCATCTCCTGGGGTTGGTCCTCAGCTCTTCCTGCTGCCATCCCAATCCCAGCACATTCCCATTCCACATCCCACAATCTGCTCTCCCTCACCCCATCCATACCTTTTTGATTCCAAAGAAATGATTTTTAAAATATCTTCGATTTTTACACCTCTTCCAGATTATTTTTGCCAAGCAAGGACTTTAAATTATCTGGTTTGCCTCCATAGGAAGGTCCTTGCCAGCAATGTCTTGGAAGATCCCAAAATTCGGTGTTTTTCAAGTGCACTCTGCAATTTATAACACAGATTCCTTTGTTTTGCTGGATTTAGCCTCAAAAATAGAAATAGTTCCTCAAGGCCAAGGCTTGGAGCAACCTGGGATAGTGGGAGGTGTCCCTGCCCATGGGAATGGGATTTAAAATCCCTTTGAAGCCAAAACCATCCTGGAATTCTGTGACTATTTCTCCAACCTAAATAATTGATTCAGTTTTTATTTATTCAGGCTCTGCTGAGCTTTTAAAGAAGGGATTTCCACAATATGACGTTGAATGGCTTTTCTTAATTAAGATTTTTGTGGATTTTCCCCCAAATTAATTCACATTTAGCTTCATTAATTTAATAATTACCTGTTAGCTCATGGATGAAGAAAATACAGGACAAGACAGAAATTAAATCTTAGGAAATTTTGCTCTGGTTTTATTCTTGGTTATCCCTCAGTGCAGCGATTTGCTTTACAAAATAGAATACAAAATAAAAAAAAATTGATTTTATATCCATAAGTTTTTTTGGAACCACTCTCTGTTTTCATGGCACAACAATTCCCCGTGGAGGAATTCAGGCAGTTAGATACCATGGAACAATCCAGATGAGATTTTTGCAAGCCTGGTGAGTAACAACGGAGCTCTCCAATTCCTGGAAGCTGCAAAATTTCATGGAGGAGAATGGAAATGATCAAATTCTTGTGCTGGGGTTGGTTTTGGGATCATGGAGCACAAAATGAAAGAATTCAATGGAATGGTGCTTCAGAAAGATGGAATTTTGGAGAGTATTTACTTGGAATTGCTGAGGAGAGCAGGAGCTGATCAGATCCATGAATTCCCTGGAGGTTTGGTGCTGATGGAATGGATCAGATCCATGAATTTCTCTGGAGGTTTGGTGCTGATGGAATGGATCAGATCCATGAATTCCCTGGAGGTTTGGTGCTGCAGGAGGAGCTCAGGTGCTCCTGGTGGCTCCCGGTGCCGCCCCCTGCGTGTCCCGCTCTGCTGAGCGGCCCTGCCCAGCGCTGGCATTCCAGGATCCCAAATCCAAGCTCTCCTGGCCGCCTTCTCCCAGGATTCATCCTGGAGGAGCAGATTCCTGCTTTAGAGACAAGCCCAGTGTCTGTCACTCGTGCTGGGCGATCTCTGAGGTCTTTCCCAGCCTGGGTGATTCTGGGATTCTCCAGGATGTGCTGTTGGAGCCGTTTCCACTCCACTCCATATTTAGCAGGATGCATTCCCATATCCCAGTGTTGGAAACACCCTTGGCTGTGCTGTGATGAGCTGCTCTGCTTGTGTTTCTCACCCTCTGTTGATGTGATTTCGAGCTTCTTTTCCCAGTTTGGAAAAAAAAGCAGGATGATTCCCATGCTCCCTGCAATTCCTCCTCCAGGCTGGGGCTGGGATTGGACACGCTGTGTTGCTCAATTCTCCACAGAAAGTCCCAGGAGAAGCAAACTGAAGGGAGTAGGGAAAAGAATTGGGTGGGGAGGATAAACCAGAAGGTTCCTCACTTTTTCTCAGCTGTGTTCTCCCATCTGTCTCCATGTCCAAGGAGAATTCCTCAGCACTTGGAGGAGGGAATGCGAAGGACACGGAGGTGAGGAGGAGACAGAAACAAGCCCACACAACAGCCACAGAACCAGCTGTGCCATCCCTACATCTGCTCTCTCCAGGGAAATTGGCTCCCAGCCCTGGCTGAATCCATGGAAAACAGAAAGGAGCAACTTCCTTCATCCCCCAGGCACATATGTGGGAAAAGATGGTGTTAAAATAGTGCCCAGCTGTTCAAAATTCCAGCAAAATACAACAGATCCTTGGATTAATGATTGGAGTTTGATGGATTCAGCCACTCCCTGGGAAGGGGAGAGAGGAAGGGAGCAGAGTCCTTCTCAGAGCAATTATTTCTGGATTTTAAATTCCTTTAAGTAAGTTTTAGTCCCTTTAATAAGTTTCTAAATGTTTGCAGTGTCCAAATCTCTGAGGAATAAACATTCCCAGAGAATCCGTGGTGGCTGAGGCCTGCCTGGAGCATCCCTGGTGTCCAACCCTGACACGTGGGCTTAACTGAAGTGAAATTTTCCGTGGCTAAAAGGTTTCTGCAGGAGGTTTTCCTGCTGGGTTCGGCTTTGTTGGAAGTGTTGGTGTGTGGAAGTTGGGCTGTGGTTTTGGGATGGTCATTTCCCAAATCTGGGCTGTGTTTTTGGGATGCACAATTCCCATGTTTGGGCTGTGTTTTTGGGATGTTCACTTCCCAAATCTGGGCTGTGTTCTTAGGATGCACAATTCCCATGTTTGGGCTGTGTTTTTGGGATGTTCACTTCCCATATCTGGGCTGTGTTTTTGGGATGCACAATTCCCATGTTTGGGCCGTGTTTTTGGGATGCACAATTCCCATATTTGGGCTGTGTTTTTGGGATGCACAATTCCCATGTTTGGGCTGTGTTTTTGGGATGCACAATTCCCATGTTTGGGCTGTGTTTTTGGGATGCACAATTCCCATGTTTGGGCTGTGTTTTTGGGATGCACAATTCCCATGTTTGGGCTGTGTTTTTGGGATGCACAATTCCCATGTTTGGGCTGTGTTTTTGGGATGCACAATTCCCATGTTTGGGCTGTGTTTTTGGGATGCACAATTCCCATGTTTGGGCTGTGTTTTTGGGATGCACAATTCCCATGTTTGGGCTGTGTTTTTGGGATGCACAATTCCCATGTTTGGGCTGTGTTTTTGGGATGCACAATTCCCATGTTTGGGCTGTGTTTTTGGGATGCACAATTCCCATGTTTGGGCTGTGTTTTTGGGATGCACAATTCCCATGTTTGGGCTGTGTTTTTGGGATGCACAATTCCCATGTTTGGGCTGTGTTTTTGGGATGCACAATTCCCATGTTTGGGCTGTGTTTTTGGGATGCACAATTCCCATGTTTGGGCTGTGTTTTTGGGATGCACAATTCCCATGTTTGGGCTGTGTTTTTGGGATGCACAATTCCCATGTTTGGGCTGTGTTTTTGGGATGCACAATTCCCATGTTTGGGCTGTGTTTTTGGGATGCACAATTCCCATGTTTGGGCTGTGTTTTTGGGATGCACAATTCCCATGTTTGGGCTGTGTTTTTGGGATGCACAATTCCCATGTTTGGGCTGTGTTTTTGGGATGCACAATTCCCATGTTTGGGCTGTGTTTTTGGGATGCACAATTCCCATGTTTGGGCCGTGTTTTTGGGATGCACAATTCCCATGTTTGGGCTGTGTTTTTGGGATGCACTCTTGGCTCCTCCCGGGCACTGCTCAGGTGCCAGGGCAGGCTGTGGCAGACACATTCCTGCTTTACCATCATGGAGCCACTGTGGGTTGGCTTTGCTGCAGATCTTGACATTCCTTGATCCTTTTTTGGGGTTTGTTGCTGTCGTTTTTCAGCTTTTTTTGCTTCTGAATAATCCCAGTGTTTTATTTGGATTGTCCTGTGTCACCTCAGGGGTTCCACAGGGATCAGGGACTGTGGAATCGTAAAACCAGGATGGTGTGGGATGAGAGGGACCCTAAAAATCATCCCATCCACCCCTTGCCTTCCACCAGGGACACCTTCCACCCTCCCAGGTTGCTGCAGGCTGTCTCCAGCGCTCCCTGGGCAGCCTTTTCCCATGGGTCTCGGGCCTTTCCAGGAAAAAATTACCCGGATATCCAGCCTAAACTTCAGCCTGGGGCCGTTCCCTCTCCTCCTGTCCCTGTTCCCTGGGAGCAGATCCCAAATCCCCTGGTTGTCCCCTCCTGTCAGGAGCTGTGCAGAGCCAGAAATTCCCCCTGAGCCTCCTTTGCTCCCTGTTTGGCTTTTTTTCCCCTAGGATTTTCTGTATATCCTTAATGTGTTTTGTGCTGCAGCTCCATTTCCAAAAGTTTTCATGAACCCTGCAGGTAAAAACTGCAGAATGATGGACAACTTCATTTGGTGAAAGCTGGCTTCCCTAATAATGGAAAATTAGCTTTTCCATGTTATTGGATCCATTATTCCTCAGCTAACTGGAGAAGCTGAGCCTGGAAAAGTATTTCGGAGCTCATTCCACAAAAGTGAGGTTTAAAGGAACTCAGCAACGTTCAAAGGCATCCAGGCCTTGTAGGCTCCAAGGTATTTTCAGATTTCTGTCCTTGAAGACATGACGGGAAGTCAAATGATGCATTATTAATTGGAGATGTTGATGCAGCAAGCCTTGGGAATGGGGCCAGCACTCCCTGGGACTGGCTGGAATTTTGGGGAGTCTGTGCAGGGCCAGGGCTTGGATTGGGTGATCCCTGTGGGTCCCTTCCCTCTCAAGGTATCCTGGGATTTTATCCTGCTTGGATAAACAGTCCTCTTGCTTATGCAGGGATTCTTTTACTCTGTGGGTTTTTCTGAGGTTGATGGAGAAAGAATGGAAAAGCATCAAGTATGAAATGTGGAATTTTGGGAAGAGGTTGACAAGGCAAAGAGAGAAAGGGAGAAGGGCAAGTAAATCCAGGTCTGGTGCTGTTTATACATCCCAAAATTTTGGGAAAATAAGGAAAATTTACAGCACCAGAAACTTGTGTTCCTCATCCTGCCTTATCTCCAAACCTGGGAATTTACCCTGGAATTGCTGATGGATATTGGAGAGCTGGGACAGCATTTTATATTTGAGTTATCCCTTAGTGGCTGACTGATGGAGGAAAGTATTGAAGGCAAATGGATAATTATAGACCTGGGCTGACTATAAATTAATGATGGCAAGAGCCGAGGATCCGGCTGTTTTCCAGAGCTTTCTCTTGTCCTTAGGGAATGTGTCCTTTCAAATCTGGATTGTCAGACTGGCTCCTCTTGACAGGCTGTGGTGTGCAGCTGCTGGAGGTCAGGGCTGGCCCAGGAGGACAAACAGCCCTGGTGTCATCTCCCCCATGGGCTGGGCTCAGTGTTCCCCTTCTCCAGGATTTCTCCCTTGGATGAAACCCCTGGATCCATTTGTAACCGAGCTCATGGAGAGGTCACAGCGTGTTCATGGATTGTGGCTTTGGGCTTGGTGCTGTTTGAGAGCAATTTCATCTGGAGCCTCCTTCAGCTCCACAGGAGATGGGTAAAAGCAGCAAATGGATTTCTGAGGCAGAGCCAGGGACAGCATTTATGGATTTGATTTTCCTCTCAAAGACAGCTGGGAACAAAGGAGGAATTCTGTCCCCAGCACAAAAAAAAACCCCCACAGAAACCTCAGACAACTCCATTGTCGTGTAACTGGTAACTGGCAGACGAATATCCATAAATATTGAGAGGAATCCGTGAGGAACAATCCTGCTGTCTCAGGAGATTCCTGTTGGTGCTGAGATCCAGGTGATCCCGTTGGGACAATGGCAAAGAAGGAACAAGCAGGAGAGGTGGAGCAGGATGGAGAAGCTGCAGATGGAATGAGAGCTGGGGTGATGAGCACCCCCCAGTCTGCACAAACCTGACCTGGAAGGGTTTCAGTGTCGTGGGGAGCTCCAGTCTGGGACCCAGACTCAGCTGCTGCCGTTTTTTCCAGAGCTTTTTTTTTCCCTAGAAACACAAGGCTCTCCTCTCCCACCCTGCCTCCAACAACAGCACCTTCCCCACTCACCCAGACTTTGGTTTTTCAAGCAGAGGTTGATGGAATCTGCTCTGCTGCACTTCCCAGCTACCTCCAGAAGGAAGGAGAAAAACCCTGCCATGCCAGCCTTTGCTATTTTTTCAGCCTTTCCCGGGAAGCTGCTCTGGATTTGCATCCCAACCAGTTATCCCTGTTTGGGATATCCCTTGGCCCTGTCAGGTGTGAAAAAGCTGCTGTGGCCACTTGTAAATGCCTCAGTTGGTCAGCCCAGGGTGAAAGGAATGGGAATAATCCTCAGCCATGCTTGGAATGCATCCAGAGGTTTGGGGAATAGCCTTGAAACTTTGGATTGGGATTTTGTGGGTTTGAATTCTGTACATTCCAGAATCCTGGGATGGGTTGGGTTGGGAGGGACCTTAAAGCTCATTCTTGAGGGACATCCTCCAGGATGCTCATCCAGCCCATCCTTGAACAATTCCATGGGGAGCCCACACCCCTGGGATTCCTTGGCAACAAGAACCAGGTCTCCAAGGAAGGTTAAGGGAAAAAAAAAAAAAGTCAGGGCTCTGTGGGATGGAAATCCCTCCTGGGAAGTGGTTTGGTGGTGTTTGTGTTGTTGGGAATTCACGTTTCCTCACCAAGGGCCTGCGACAGGGAACGCTCGGAATCAGATCAGCTGAAATTCATTAAAAGGACTTAAATCAATGTTAACCACAAAGCAAAACCTGAAAGGTTTTGTGGTTAAACTCATGGATTATTGTGTAACAACAGATGGCAAAACTGGGAATTCTCCTCAGGGGCTGGGCTGACAATTGGATTTGTCAGAGAATTCCTGTGGATCCTGATCTGGATCACTCATCCCCGTCACTTGTGTCACTGGACATCATTCACACCCAAACACCGTTCACACTCACATTTCACACCAGTCTTTTTATTCATTTTGCTGTTAATTAACTTCTTTTTGCTTATTATTTAATCTCAAGAGCGCAATTAAATGGAAAACCAGGATTTGCTTCAGTGCTGGAAGGTGGGAGAGGAACATCAGTGATCTTAGAGGTGTTTTCCAACATTTCTGGTTCTGGGATTTTAAGGAGCAGGCAATAATCAAGCACAATAATGAGAGTTGCTTTATATATGGTGTAAATAATGAGGATGGAAGCAAGCTCAGAAATATTTGGGGTTGATGTTTCAAACACTCATTTAGAGTTTTGTGCGTGGCAACATGAGAGACACGTTCACAAATCTCCGAGAGATGGAATTTATGAGTTAAAATTGACAAAACTGGTGTGAACTGGGGGTAACTGGAGAGCTCAAGCTGGAGATTCAAAACTCAGACATTTCCTTGTCTGCTGCTTGGGTTTTCTATTTATTTAGTGCTTCCTGCTGCATTTTATTGTTAAAAATCAAATTTTCGAGTTGTTCAGGATAAATTACTCACCTAAACCAGATCTTGCCTTATCCCTTATTTCTCTTAATGAAGGCAAAGAGAAAGAAATTCGAATTATTTCAGCTCTTCAAAGCCAACTTTCCCTGTGCAATCAACGCCCCGGGCTGGCTCCTTCAGATGTGATTCCTTGGGGAAGCAGCACTTTGGGAATGAGCGGCAGCAGCCACTGTCACATCCTTTGGGAAGGGAACCGGGAGCAGAGGCACAAACCGGGACTGGCATTGCCCGAGGCAAATCAGCCCCTGCCGGCCGGCTCTGATTTTGTAAAAATAACAAGCTGAGCTGCAATTTTGCTTTCACTTCCATTCATGGCTCAAGGAAAAAGAGAAGAAACTGAAGCAGATTGTTAAATGTGGATCACTCCAGGCAAAAGTTGGGATGCCTTTAAGGAATCTCTGGGGGAAAAAAAAAAGAAAAAAAAAGAAAAAAAAGTGGTGTTTAGAGAGAAAAGTAGAATATTTAATGTGGTTTTGTTCAGTTTAAAGCGACTGGGGGCTTGGGGAGAGCATTTGGCTAAATGGCTAATGAATAATTCAGCGTTACTAATTTAGGAACTCTGTCATACAGATTAAAATCCAGCGGGTTTGGCTGTAAACAAAGAAAATAAACACCCAGCATTTAACTGAACAACAAATTCAGGGGTTGAAGCCTGTGGACCTTTGAAGGGCGCGAGCTCTTGGCTGAGAGAGCAACAGTTTTAATTAGCATGGATTTTTTTCAGTAGTCAACATTAAAATCTCTCCCCAGCAATCTAATTCCATAAGATTCTATTCCTAAAGCGCCGGGATTGATGGGGAGAAAAGTCCGGATCCAGGCACAGAAGGGGAATTTCAGGAGCTTCTCTCCCGTGCAGTGGTTTTGTTGATCCAAATATCTGAGGCACTTTCGATGCTCTCTCCTCTGCCAGGCCTGATCTGGAGCTGAAAACCAAAAGGGAGAACGTTCCCTGGTGAGCTGGAAGCCTTAATTAGCGCGATTAACAAATACAATTACCACAGAGAAAGGCTAAAAAGAGATGGGAGAGATAAAAGCAGCTCTCCAAGAGGGACGAGGAGGAAAGCAGGGATGTTGGTGCTCGATCCTGGGAGCAGCAGCCGTGGATCCCGATGCTTTTCCCAGCTCCAAGTGCCCCAATTCCATCCAGGATCTCCTGAGCTGCCTTTGCAGGAACCGAGATGCTGCATTCCAGAGGCAGAGGGAAAATTCCTGAGAGCTGGAGAGCACAGGGCTGGAACATGTGTCACCTCGCCAGCTGACACACTTCTGATTTTCAGGAATGCAGAAATCTCCAGAAAATGTTTGTTGTGCTTGGAAACAACCCCTTAGTTCCCATTCCGGTGTGATCCCGATGTAAGGAATTTCCTGATGTTCCCATTGACAAATAATCCTTTATTTCCCATTCCAATCTGATCCCAGGGCAGGGAATTTCTTATTTCCCATTCCAGTCTGATCCCAGAGTAGAAAATTTCCTGATGTTCCCATTCATAAATAATCCTTTATTTCCCATTCCAGTCTGATCCCAGGTAGGAAATTTCTTGATGTTCCCATTGACAAATAATCCTTTATTTCCCATTCCAGTCTGATCCCAGAGTAGGGAATTTCCTGATATTCCCATTGACAAATAATCCTTTATTTCCCATTCCAGTCTGATCCCAGAGTAGGAAATTTCCTGATATTCCCATTGATAAATAATCCTTTATTTCCCATTCCAGTCTGATCCCAGAGTAGGGAATTTCCTGATATTCCCATTTGCCATCCCCTTAGCCTGGGAATCCTGTACCTTGTAAGAGCTGAATGGATGCTCCTGCTCCAAGACAGAGCTGCTCCAAAAATCCCAGCTAATTTTACCTGAGCTATAAAATAAAAGCAGAGATTGCTTAGAATTTCAGAGCTGTCCCTTCAGAGGCCTTTTTGGGGACAGATGTCTCCTTCAAAATCCCTTTTTCCTTGGTTTCTGCTGCTCCAGAGGTGCCTTTGGGGTATCATTTTATTGATTTCTTTATTTAGATGGGGTTGGGGTTTTTTTTTCCCTGAGGATCTGCTCTTCCCCAGGGCTTTCCTGTGGATCTGGGAGGATTTTGTGGTGCAAAATCGATCTGTGCAGCTCCATGCTCTGAATTAAATTGATGTGAGAACTGTGACTGGTTTTGTCACCAGGAATTCCTGCCTCCAGCAGGATATTAAACAGGACAAATGAATTCAAAACAAAACCCCCACCAACCACACTTTTTTTTAAATTTGATTTCCTGGATGTTCAATTAATTGTTGACAGAGATTTTTTTGGTGTAGATTGGGTCAGGGCTGTGCTTTAAATAAAGCTTTTTTGGGTTGGTTTTGCATGCAGGGAAGATCTTGCCCGATTTTCTAAAGGTCACCACCATAAATCATTTCAGGAAGGCAAGAAAATATTCAAGTAATGACTCAACTGAAAGGAATAACCAAGATTAAAAGCTTCTTAGTGCTGAATAAGTGTGATCTTGATTAATCCATGTTTTTGTGACAAAGGTTTGATTCTTGAGCTGAAAAATATCATTTTTTTGGGGGAGGATCTTATTTGGTTTTATGGTTTTTGGCTTGATTCCACAATTTAAAATTTGGAGATTGATGAGAAGAAGGAATAAGAGGTACCTGATGGGGAATTGTCACAAATGTATTTTCCAGGAGATCATTTGGGGATGGAAAAATGGTTCCAGGTCTGACAGGAACAAGATCCTGTTTTCATTCTCAGGCTGCTTTATTTGTCAGTGCTTTTACTCATCCTTTCAGCACCACCAAGGGATTTTTGAAAAGGATCCATCAGATTCCCAGAGAGCTTGGCATTGATGTTAAAAACAGGAGGTATGGATATAAAACAAACAGAGAATTGACCATCTTTGAAGGAATTCAGAGTTATTTGTTCTTGTTTTCCTTCCCCTCGCCCCAAAATCAGGGATTCCTGGCTAAATACTGAAGCATTTATCATCATGATATTCATTCTTTGTATTTTTTATTATTATCTAGCCTGTGCTTACATCTATTTTTAATTACACCAAGTGATCAGGACTATTCATATTTAGTAAATACAGCAGTCTAGAAGGGGTTTTTTTTTAATAATCCACACTTCTATTCTGCATTTCATTCCATTATTCCTGGTAATACTTTTATCCTTTACCACTCTAAGATGATTCTTTTTTCCCTTTTTTTTTATTAATACCTGCAAACAAATGTTGACAATCACCATAACTATTTTAGCTAAAAGAGAGCTGTTTTCTTCTCTTAATCCCTCTATATTCTAATCCTGTGAGGTTTTCGTGCTGGTTTGTTATTTCCTTTCAAACCCATGCAGTTTCTCACACACCTTTCAGGTGTGAGGGTTGAATTTCCATGCCTGGAGTGTTCCTATTGTGCTAATTTTTCCCTATAAAAGAGGGAATTTGGAATGTTTCAGACACATGATCCAAAGAATCCAGTTTTATCCAAGTGTCCTGCTGCTCCTGCCTCTCTCTAATGCATTTCCCTGTAGACAATTTGTTTAGCTGAGGATTTCATCAGCTGGAACATTTATTTTTGACCCTGCTTTTACCAAGCCAGGCCTCATAGGGAGTGGATGAATTTGCGCTCAAGCCGAGGTGGAAAACGTCACATTTCTAATCTTGTGTTCGGTTTTTTAGAATTACCAGGTGTATCTTCATCTTTTTCAATATTTTTAAGGCCCTGGCTTGAGCTTTTAGAGCATTTTCTCTCGTTGCACTGCTCTAATCCTTGCCTGAGCTGGTTTTGATGGGTGTGACACGTGTGGGCCTCCCGCTGCTATCCCTGGATTTGTGTTCCCTGCACAAAATTAATCTCCAGGTCATGGAGTTGGAGTCTCCTGAGGACAGAGCAGGAGGAGTTTTCTGGATGGGAAATGGAAAACCAGGATTTGCTTCAGTGCTGGAAGGTGGGAGAGGAACATCAGTGATCTTAGAGGTGTTTTCCAACATTTCTGGTTCTGGGATTTTAAGGAGCAGGAAATCAGCACAATAACGAGGGTTGCTTTATTAATGGTGTAAATAATAAGGATGGCAGCAAGCTTAGAAATAATTGATGTTTTAAACATGGTTTAAATGGTTAAACATGGTTTAAATGAAATCCAGGTGGTTCTGGATTTCAGGGGTTCACAGCAGCCAGGGGGTGGCTGCTGTTCCTCTTCCCTTTCCCTTTGGGGTCCCAGTGGGGTGAGTGCCCAGGGGAAGGGACAGCGCTGGCCTGGTGATGCCTTGGGGTTTCAGCTTTGCTGTTTCTCATGGATTTGTGATCCTGCAGTCCTTTAGTGCAGAACTCTGAGCTCCATGTGCAGTGGGAGCTGCTGCTTCCCCAGCTGGGTCAGACACAGCAATTCCTCTGCAGGCCTGGCAGTCAGGGACACGTCCCTGCCTCAGGCCTGAGAGATTTGAACCAAAGGGAGTTGGGGGCAGCAGACTGGGGGTAAATGACTTCATTACCTGGGGCTGGGATTGGGAGATCAACCCCAAAGTGCCAATGGACCAGACATGGAAAAGTGTGAAACCCCGTGGTTCATTTTGGGTGGAGCCCCTGGGGGAGCTTTGCCTGCCCTGGATGTACCTGAGGGCTCTTCAATAAATATTCCTGCTTTTTGTTCCCTTCCTTCTGGCTGGCCTCTGGTTTTAGGTGGCCCCAAAAGGCCTCAGTGGTGTCCCAGTGATGTGGTGGCACTGGCAGGGGACAGCAGCAGGGCTGGAAGTGGCTCCTGCCTCCTGTGGGATTTCATTCCAAGCCTGAGGCATCACCAGTGAGCTGAGTGATCCCTCAGGTCCAGGACTGGATTTCTGGGGGCTTGGGATGATTCAGGAGCTGGGGAACAAAACCTGAAATCAGTCTGGATGTGGGAGAGGAGCAGTTCCAGAGGAGTTTGTGTGCAGAGGGACAAAGGGAGAGGAGAGGGAGCAGGAAAGGGAGGCTGAGGGCAGAGGGAAGGAGGCACACGTTAAATGGGATTGAAATGTGCAATTGAAGCTGCCAGGGGCAGGGCTGGATGGGACATTGGGCAGGAGCTGTCCCGTGGGAGGGTGGACATCCCATAACCCCTATTCCATCCCCACAATCCCTTTCCCATCCCCATAACCCCTATCCCATCTCCATAACCCCTATCCCATCCCCATAACCCCTATCCCATCCCCATAACCCCTATCCCATCCCCATAACCCCTTTCCCATCCCCACAACCCCTATCCCATCCCCATAACCCCTATTCCATCCCCATAACCCCTATCCCATCCCCATAACCCCTATCCCATC
>VWYI01018794.1:107881-125976 GCA_013399455.1 Anthoscopus minutus | reverse complement strand
AGGAAGGAAGGAAGGAAGGAAGGAAGGAAAGGAAGGAAGGAAGGAAGGAAGGCAGGAAGGAAGGAAGGAAGGAAAGGAAGGAAGGCAGGAAGGAAGGAAGGCAGGAAGGAAGGAAGGAAGGAAGGAAGGAAGGAAGGAAAGGAAGGAAGGAAGGCAGGAAGGAAGGAAGGAAGGAAGGAAGGAAAGGAAGGAAAGGAAGGGCGAGGATGGGAAGGAGCAGAGGGAGGGAGGCTGGAGGAGGAACGGGCACGGATGGATGGAGAGAGGGAAAGCGGCAGCGGAGCTCGGACACCACAGCCCCTCTCCCTCCTCTTCCCTCTCCGCCTTCTGCTGCCCGGCTGGGTGCCCGGGGCTGGCAAGGGGCAGAACACGGAGCTCTGGGAGCATCCACATGGATCCTGTGCTCCTGGAAATGTGGGACATTCCCTCTCCTTCCCGACTGCTCCCTGCCGTGGCTGGGATATTTCCCAGCTGGAAGAGCCCAGGGAGGTACAGGGGTTGTACCTGAGGGTTTCTGTGTGCTGGTGCCTTTGGATTTATCGTAAAAACCCTTAAAGTTGAGGTTTTGGGGTGTTTTTGTTTTGGGGTGTTTTGGGGTGTTCCCAGGTCTCTCCCAGTTTTCCCTGGAATGGAATGAAAAAAAAAATAGTGGGGTTATACAGGAATGATCCCATTGGAAATGCCCAAAGAGTAAATCCCTCCTCATCTGAGTTGTTTGGAAGGAGAGCAGAGCAAGAAGAAATAATTCCAAGGGAATTCCCAAGTGTCCTTCCAAGCTAGAAATCATTCCAAGGAAATTCCAAGCTCTCCTTCCAAGCTGTCCTTCCAGGGTCTTCCTGGAAATTTGAAACCCACCTCCAAGAATTTTTTCTCCTCCCTTTAAAACTGAAACTTTACCAATAATTCCCAATTCTTTTTCCGTGAAAACCGAAAGTTTACTGATAATTAACGAAAGAAATCTGCAGGAAGATTAATTATTATTTTGGATATTTGGCCATTTGCAAAAGACAGAGTTATCCATGTTAGTGGGTAAATATTGTTGTCAGAGCTTTCTCATGTGTAAAATAAATTGTCAGGAAATAAGGGGATATGAAACAATTTTATCTTTTGATGTTGTGAGAGGAAAATGAAGTTTTGAACAAGTGCCTGGAATTTTTTTTTGTGCTGCTCGGAGAAGTCCAAGGGAAATTTACTTCAGAGAATAAATTCAGCAGAAATCCTGGAGAAATTAAGATTTAATTTCATTCCTGTGAGCTTTTCCAGTCTAAAAACTCAGCATCACTTTCCCAGTCAGGAATATCCGTGTGCTCAGGTGACTTTCCTGCTCTCTTTTAAGCAAAAAGTGCATTTTTTTTCCCAGTAAAAAAATTCCAGGAAGTCCTAAAGTTCGATCCATGCCATACTCCATGGGAGTGCTGCTGTTGGGATTCTCCCAGCTGGAAGGAACATTTGGGAAGTTTTTCCCTGGGTATTGAGGCCTTCCAGATCATCTCCAACAGATCAAAGTCCTTCATGGAGTGATGGGTCTGACTCATCTTCAGCTGAGTCATCCCTAATATTGAACCATCCTACAAAGGAAGGAAATCTTGGAAAACTTTTGATCCTGGCAACCCCCACAACAGAGACCGGAGTAGATAAATCCAGCACGGAAGAGGTGACATCAAAGGATCCCAAGTTTTCTTTGGCAAAACTCATCCCAGCGTGAGAAGAAAGGGTAAATCCTGGAGCAGCTGCGTCACGGGGGCCTGTCCTGGGATCAGAGCTTCCTCTCTCCATCATTTATCCTCACTGGATTGTTGAGTTCTCCAGAATTCCCTCTGCAAATCCCTGGAGGTGGAGTTTGGAGCGAGCCACAGGAGGGAGCAGGGGGAGAGGATGGGTGGGATGAGCTCACCCAGAAATCAGGGAGCAGAGGAGCTTTGGCTGCTGCGGGGATGGATCCCAGGGATGCTGCTGCCCTGAGAGCTCCCTGCCAGCCCTGGGCCAGCCTGGGCAGAGGAGCTGGAGTGAGGAACGCCCTGGGTGCAGCTGGAACGGGGAGTTGTGGAATGGGATGGGATGGAAGAGCCTTAAACCCCATCCCATCCCATGGCAGGGACCTCTCCCTCTGTCCCAGCTGCTCCAGCCTGGCCTTGGGCACTGCCAGGGATCCAGGGGCAGCCACAGCAAATCTGGGAATTCCAGCCCAGCCCCTTCCCACCCTCCCAGCCAGGAATTCCTGCCCAAGATCCCACCCAAATCTCCCCTTTCCCAGCTGGAAGCCATTCCCTGTGTCCTGTCCCTCCATTCCTTGTTCCCCTGTCCCTCTCCACGGAATCCTGGAATGGTTTGGGTTGGAAGGGACCGTGAAAGTCACCCAGAGCCACCTCTGCCATGGCAGGGACAGCTCCCTCTGTCCCAGGCTGCTCCAGCCTGGCCTTGGGCACTGCCAGGGATCCAGGGGCAGCCACAGCAAATCTGGGAATTCATCCCAGCCCCTGCCCACCCTGCCAGGGAACAATTCCTGCCCAAGATCCCATCTAAATCTACCTTTTCCAGCTTACAGCCATTCCCTGTGTCCTGTCCCTCCATGCCTTATCCCCAGCCCCTCTCCAGCTCTCCTGGAGCCCCTTCAGGCCCTGCCAGGGGCTCTGAGCTCTCCCTGGAGCTTCTCCTGTCCAGGGGAGCACCCCCAGCTCTCCCAGCCTGGCTCCAGAGGGGCTCCAGCTCCTCTGGGCTCTCTCCAGCAGCTCCACATCCCCCCTGATCCCATTTTCCTGGTGTCTGCAGCTTTAAATCTGAGCTGGATTGACTCAAATCCCTTTCCTGGGATGTGTGGAAGTGGGGTTGGTACTACTCCATCTGCTACCTGAGGAGGAGGGCGAGAAACGCACTTTAATGAGGAGAACTTTGGGAAGACAAACATATGGACTTGGGAATTTGATGGATTCCTTTTTAATAGTTCAGAGCTCTCCAAGTGGGGCTGAAAGCATGAAAATTCCCAGAAAAAAGGCCCAGGGAACGGCTCTTTAATTGGACCTGAACAGGGTGATGTGAATGGAGAACTGGGAATACTGAAATAGCTCCCCGTGGTGGATTCTCTGCCAGGGAAGTGGAGTTTTGCAGCTCCTCCTTCCCAAAGCAACAATTTAGGATAAAAAACCCCAGGAATTTCTCAGCTGGATTTTTTTTAAGTGTAACAGGATTGTAGGAATTTGGGGGAAATGGAACAACTGGGGACTTCCAGCATGGTTGCAAAACTCACACTGAGCTATTTTTATTCCATATCCAAGTGGAGTGAGGTGGAGTTACAGGAATAGAGAGGTATAGGGAATAGTTATTTGCCACTTGTAGTTTTTCCCTGGCTTCCACCTTTCCTAAAAAATCTCCTTTGCATGGGAGGTCACACCCAGCAAAGCTGCATTCCCACCTCCTGATTCCTCTGCTTCCCTCCTCAAAATTTCCAGGTTTTCCCTTCCCTTTTCTGGTTTTCCTCCAGAAATTTCTGAGCTTCTTTAAACCAAAATTTTAATTAAATGCAAATAAAGCAGAGGGGTTTTTTTGTTTGGTTTTTTTTTTGCTAGTTTGATTTTCTTGTTTGTTTGTTTGGTTGGTTTTGTTTTTTTTTTAAATTTAGATGTTAAGAATTCATGGAGTATCCATTCCAAACTTAGGGAATACTGCAATGGTGTTGCCACAGAATTCCAGTGGGGCTTTTTATCTGTTTATCTTCTTCCAGACCTGTATTTTTAAGGATTCTGATCCATAGGCACTAAAAGAGCTAAAATTTGATGTTTTGTTCTCTTAGAGGAGTTAAGCAACTTTGGAAAAGAGCTTTTCCATCAATTATTCAAGTAATAAATATATTTGGGAAGTGTTCAAAGTTGGATGGGACTTGGAGCAACTTGGGATAGTGGGAGGTGTCCCTGTCCATGGCAGGAGGTGGAATGGGATGGGATTTGAGCTCCTTTCCATCCCAAACCACTGCACAAAATACAGATTTTATCTTTCCATACTAAATGTGAGATCCATGCTCTTTATTGACTTGATACATTGAGCATTTTCCCCAAATTTCTTACATTTATGGAAAGGTTCCTTATTGCCAGCCTTGGGATTTGGTGGTGTCCTTGAGTTTCTTCCCAAAAAAGTCTGGGAAAAATATAGGATAATAATTAGGTGCTATTTTCTTATCTAGAGATATAAAAAAAAAAATTACACGTAAATAGATAAATATGGATCTGAAATCCACAGCCAGGATGCAGCTGGTTGGGAAAAACATCCCTCAGTCACGGGAACAATTGGGAAAACAAACCCTGTGCCATTTTTAGGCCGTCTCCAGAGAAGGGCTCATCAAATCTGCATGAATTCCATGCCAGGAAGGGCTCCCAGCTCTGCCTGTGCCCGTGGTTTTTCTGGAATGTTGAGTTCTGCACATCCAGGGGGGTCAGCGCTCCCAGCCTGATGGATGGGACCTGGCAGCTCCGTGGCCTCAGGGCTTCCTCGGGAGCTTCCTTGGAAAGCAGGTGAGCTGCTGGGAAACAGGAGTCAGCCTTTGCTGTCCCTCCTGCAGCTGTCCCCTGGAAGTTTCCCTCTTTTTTTTTTTTTTTTTTTTTTAATTTTTATGGATTATTATGTGATTTAGGATGTGGAAAAGGCAGAGCAGCTGGAGCGCTGTGGGACACGGGGTCAGAGGTGTCCCTGGGTGTTCCTCTGACACCTGGAGGTGGCACCAGGGCTCCTTTGGCTCATCCAGGGGCAGGATTGGATTTGTTCCAGTGGGATCTCCGGGCCAGGCTGGGAATTGGCACAGCTGGTGGCTCTGAGGGAATGGGAATGTTGCTGAGAGCTGCTGTCAGCATCTCTGTCACTGGAGATTCCACTGGGATTCGGCCTCTGGGCTGGAGAGGAGAAGGCTCCAGGGAGAGCTCAGAGCCCCTTCCCGGGCCTGGGGAGAGCTGCAGAGGGCTTGGGACAAGGAATGTCAGGAACAGGGAATGGATTCCCAGTGACAAAGGTTGGATTGGACATTGGGAAGGAATTCCAGGCTGGAAGAGTGGGCATAGAATTCCCAGATTTGCTGTGGCTGCCCCTGGATCCCTGGCAGTGCCCAAGGCCAGGCTGGAGCAGCCTGGGACAGTGGGAGCTGTCCCTGCCATGGCAGGGGTGGGATGGGATTTAAGATCCCTCTCAACCCATTCCCAGATTCCACACTAAAGCAGGGAGAGCCACATCCCATTTTTTCTGGATTTTTTAACTTGGAAAACAAATGTGAGCATTTACAACAGGTGAGGATGGATCCTGGAGTTCTGAGCTGCTGCCTTTTCCTGGCAGAGGTTTGCTGGGAGCTGCCATGGGATCTGCACTCCTGGAATGCTCTTTGGTCTCCTGTGATCAAATCCATCATCAACACCATGGATTCCCATCCTGCTCCTCTCCTGGTTCTCATGGAAATCCATCCAAAACTGCTCAAACACTCCTAACTCAGGATTGTCCTGAAGTATTCCAAGTAATTCTCTTTTGATCCAGGTGTTAATTGCTAATTTTGATGGCATTTCTTTTACTTGGAATTCCCTTTTCCCAAAGTGTGGAAAAGCTTTGTCTGGGAATTCTCTCGGCATGAATTTAAACCCAGGAAAGGATTTTCCTGAACATGGAACTTCTTGTGGTTGTGTTGGAAGTTTTCCACAATCAACTGAGGCTGGAATTTCACGTGAAGGGTGAACTTTGCATTCTCATTTGATTCTATGATTTTTGTTGAATGCTGATGAGCATTTCATTATCATTTCTGAAAGTTAATGACTGAGCTAATGGGCTGCTCCCTGTGATGCTCCATGGGGAATAACCAAATCCCTGCAGATCCTTGGGATGAGCAGTTGGATGCAGCTCCAGGCTGGGAATAAACCCAGCTTTCCCCAGCTCTGGTTTTTTGAGGAGGAATAGAGGGGCAGGTGCCAATTTTTCCTCTCCATGACCAGGACCCGGGGAATGGCCAAGGAAGGTTTAGGTTGGACACTGGGAACAGATCCCCAGGGAATGGTCACATTCCCAAGGCTGCCAGAGCTCCAGGAGCCTTTGGAAAACAGGCACAGGTTGGGACTGTTGGGCCAGGAGCTGGAGCAGTGATCCCTGTGGGTCCCTTCCAGCTGAGGACATTCCATGAGTTTATGATGGTGACGTTCCCTTGTCCCAGATTTCTGTTCTGGCACCGCCTCCTTCCTGTCCCTCTCCCTCCCTGAGACTGATCCCAGTGCTGGACAACCCCAGCCTCCCATCCTCATCCTCACATTCCCTCTGGAACTTCCCAAAAACTGTCAAACCCGGATAATCAAACCCAAATTTTGAATTCTTTTCTTCAAGACCCCGGAGCTCGTGGTGCTTGCCTTCCCCAAGTTGTTTTCTTGTTGCTTTTCTATGGAAAAAGAGGATTTTTCTGGTTGCAATTTCCATGGAAACAATTACCATAAAGTATTGATCGCCCAGGATAGATTGGGAAGCATGAAAGGATAGAGGTTGTCTCCATGGAAACATGGACATTTCGAGCTTTTTATTCCTTAAGAAAAGAATTCTTCTGGCTTTCATTTAAACAAGTTCCTGGTCCAGTTGAAAAGAATTGTGTAGTTTTAATTAAAATAGTTGGTGTAATCAAGAATCTCTTTTAACAGCATTCCTGTATCGGAAGGAAAAGTCTGGAATAGCATTTTCCTAAAAAGAAAAAAAGTAAAGGTTTTGCATCATTTGCACAGCTTTTTTCACATTGAAAAGCAGCTGAGCCACATCATTAATTGTCCGTGAAAAAACAGGTCAAAATCAGCCTTTTCCTTCTGGAATTTAGGAAATTTTTGGTAGGGTTTCAGTGTTTCCTGGGATTTGAATGGATTGCTAAAGGAATCACCAACCTGGGACAGCTCTGGGTGGCGCAGGGAGTTCAGCTCCTCGGGCTGGGTTTGGTTCAGGAAGAGCTGAAGTTGGAATTCTTCTGATTTCCAAGCTTTTATTCCTCATCTTAGAATCTGCAGGGCTCCACTCCTGGGGATGCTTTGGGCACTTCAGAAATTCCTCCAGAAAAATGATGGGAGAATGTTGTTTCAGGGATGGTTGGGATGCTCAAAACTCAAATCCCAGAATCCCAGACTGGTCTGGGTTGGGAGGGACCTAAAGCCCACCTGGTTCCTACCTGGACACCTTCCCCTATCCCAGGCTGCTCCCAGCCCTGTCCAGCCTGGCCTTGGACACTTCCAGGGATGGGGAGCCCAGGACCTCTTTGGCTGAAAAATCCCCAAATGCACAAATAGCCCATCCTGACTGCCAGCCTGGAAACCATTCCAAGCTTTTCCCTGGATGGTTTGGTACCACTGGAGGCTTTACAGGAGCCTTTAAATGGATTTAGAGATTTGGTGGAATAAATGAGCCAGAGGAAAAGCCTTGGAACATCCAAATCCCCACGGAGAAGTCTGGGTTTGGAAGGAGATGGGCTTGAAGTTCCCTTCCAACTTGGAGTCATGGAATGATGGAATCTTGGAACCATGGAATCATGGAACCATGTATTCATGGAATAATGGAACCATGGAATGATGGAATGATGGAACCATGGAATCGTGGAACCATGGAACCATGGAATCATGGAACCATGGAATCATGGAACTGTGGAATCATGGAATCATGGAATCATGGAACCATGGAGTCATGGAACCATGGAATCATGGAGTCATGGAATCATGGAACCATGGAATCATGGAATCATGGAACCATGGAATGATAGAATGATGGAACCATGGAATGATGGAATGATGGAACCATGGAACCGTGGAATGATGGAATCGTGGAATCATGGAACCATGGAATCATGGAATCATGGAACCATGGAACCATGGAATCATGGAATCATGGAACCATGGAACCATGGAATCATGGAATCATGGAACTGTGGAATCATGGAATCATGGAATCATGGAACCATGGAGTCATGGAACCATGGAATCATGGAACCGTGGAGTGATGGAATGATGGAATCATGGAACCATGGAACCATGGAATGATGCAATGATGGAATGATGGAATCATGGAACCGTGGAATGATGGAATCATGGAATCATGGAACCATGGAGTGATTTGGGTGGAAGGGACCTTCAAGCCCATCCAGTCCCGCTCCTGCCGTGGGAATGGATTTTTTCTGTTTTTAGTTAAATTCTCTCCAAAGCTGGTTTTTGCTTTTAGGGCTTTCTGTCCGTTTTTCTGCACCAGGCTCCAGTGAGGTTTTCATAATTCCCTTGTTCAAATCAAAGGTTCAGAGCTGACCTCGCTTCCAGACCCTGCCCTGCATCATTCCTTACGTTTAGGTCTCAAATATTCCCAGCAAATCCAGTATTTTTCCTGCTTTATTCTCCAAACCTTTGCTTTCTGTGCTGTCTTTGTGCTCTGGTTCCCTTCATCAGCATGAGAGCTGATAAATATTTAATGTGATATCAAGAAGTGCCTCGATACCACATTAAACATTCCATCAATTAAAATTCCAGCTAATTGGAGGCAAAACTTGTCAGTCTGAAGGCAAATAAGTCCATTAAGGCAGGAGAAATGATGGAATTTAAGGCATTTAAGAAGGAATGGGATTGTTTTGGCAGCTACAAAACAATTGCAGCTTTTTCAGACTATATGTAATTATTTTCTACTCTTTGTAAGCTTTTTCTCCGTGCAAATTGAGGGTGAGACCTTGCTGGGGATTTGGGAATTCCGTGGAGAGGAATGTGCAAACTCTTCCTTTTCAGCAGGAAACAATCAGGCTGTGGAGACAAAACAAAGATTTTCTTTTTTATATATATAGATATATATTTTTTTTTTTCATTCAGGATAATCTTTTCCCCCTCCTTTTTAGTGGCATCAGGAATGTCTGATTTTTGTAACCTGGATTCATATAGTTTGTATCTGTACTTGGGATTATGGAGTTAATCCCTGGCTGGAATCAAAGAATCCTGGAATGTTTTGGGTTGGGAAGGACCTTGAGGATGATCCCAGGAGGGTGACACCTTCCCACTATCCCGGGCTGCTCCAAGCCCCATCCAACCTCAAGCAAAACTGGGAATACTCCGTGTGTAATTATGGAAATGAGGGGAAAATGGGAATTACTACACAGCAGATCTGCTGGAGCAAGAGGAAGGGGGGAGTGCTAGGATGCAGGAAAAGCTGAGGATGACGGAGCAGAAGGAAAGCAGGAGCTGGAAGATCCACGGGTGTGTGGGCTGGCAGAAAATGTGGATCAGCAGGAGAGGGAAGCAGGGCTGGAGGGATGACAAGGCAGGTACTGAAAGCTGAAAATTGCCACTGGAATTGGGATCTGCTTCCCAAATTCAGTCCAGAGTCTCTTCACAGAATTCCAGAATGGTTTGGTTTGAAGGGGAATTTATCCCGTTCCAGCCACACCTTCCACTGTCCCAGGGTGCTCCAAGCCCCCTCCAGTTTGGCCTCGGACACTTCCAGGGATGGGCACTCCACAAGCTCCCTGAAATCCCCAAATTCACAAATAACCCATCCTAAGAGCCAGCCTGGAAACCATTCCCATCACTGGGAGAAGCTGCAATTATTTCAGGGATCCTCCCAAACTAAAGATGCCATCCAGGAGATCTTTATTCCTCTGGGAACTGATCTCCTCTTGGAAAAACACCAGGGGAAAAAACCAAACCTCCTGCACTTCATCCCTGCTGTTATTTTCATTCCTTTGTGTTCTGTTTCTACAGAAGCTTCACAATTCCATTTGCTGCCTCCCACTCGGAGCTGGCACCGCCCAAGTGCAGCAGGTTCCTGTGGAACCAGGAGCAAATCCTCCTGGAACCCCATAAAAAATGCAGGGATTTGGATTTTGTGCTGTTATCCGAGTTGCCAGCCAGGGGATCAGGATGTGTTTGGATTTTGGGGACGGGATTTGCCTCTGGAAAAGGTTCTAAATGAATCTTAGATGTTGGGTTTGGGATTGGACATTTGTGCTGTCCCATAAAATGGAGGATTTATTCAAAGTATGGAAGCATTGTTTGATCCCAGTTTTACTTCCCAGTTCACATCAAATGATTTGGTTCTAAATGACCCTGGAAAAGAACTCGGTGATAAAAGAGCAGGGTTTGGGTTTTGGGAGGGGTTTTGATGCTTTCCTTCTGTGTGGTTTCCACCATTTTATCTGGAATTTCATGGTTTGGAATAATTGAATATATATAAATGAATATAAAATATTCATCCAATGCCATAAAATTGTCACCACCAAGAAGCAAAAGAGGTTATGGTTAATTCTTGGGTTTGACTGAAGATTTAATTTCGATTTCACTGAAAATTCCTCTTCCAAGTGCAACAACTCATCCCAAACGTTGGGAACTGGCAGATTCCATGGCATCCTGCGAGTGGCTGCCAGCTTGGAGAAGCCAAATTCGTGGATCCCACAAAATTGGGCGGGGAATGAATTCCAGAGGTTTTGGATAGGTGCAAAACCAGCACAGGAGGCAAGGGATCGACATTCCCGGGAAAGAGCAGCTGCAGGTTCCAGCTGCGGATCAGCTCCTTGGAATCGAGGTTCCTGGAATTCCATCCATTTTAGGAGCTGCTCCCGGGAATATTTTTAATATTCATGGCACATTTGATGTACTAAGAACAGCGTGTTATGGATGGAGGGTATGGACATTGTAATTGTAAATTACAGCGTTTAGCTGGGTGAAATTCCTCATTAACTCCCTAACGAGCTGCCAGGGCAATTAGCAGAGCCAGGGCTTTAAAGGATGCGGGCAGAGCTGGATTTCGTGGATGTGGGTGCGGGAATTTGGCTTGGAATTAAATTTGGAAAAGGAGAATTAATTAACCAGTGTTTCATTGCTCCAGGGCTGACTGGGAGCCATGGATCTGACTCTGTGGGATTATTTTTTTAGGAAAACAGGAGTTTTCCTTAAAAATCCCAGCAGTTGCCTTTGGGGACATCTCCAACCACTCCTGATTGATCAGTCCCTAATTTTTAGCTTTTCTGAGGCAGATTTCCAGGGATAGGCCTTAATCCATAGGGATGGGATATTGGGAAGGGATTCCAGGCTGGGAGGGTGGGCAGGGGCTGGGATGGAATTCCCAGAGCAGCTGGGGCTGCCCTGGATCCCTGGCAGTGCCCAAGGCCAGGCTGGAGCAATCTGGGATGCTGGAAATGTCCTGGGGTGGGAATGGAGCTTTGAGGTCCTTCCAAGCCAAACCATGCCAAGATTCCACGATATTCCAACAGGATTTGGTTAATTACCAAAGGTAATTAGATTAATTAGCTTCCCTCGGATAAGAGGAGTTCGAAATGGGAACAAAGCAGCTGAAAACACAACAATTTCCCCATTTCAGTTTTCCACACGGGGAAAACAAAACTCCTGAGGAAAATTGGGGCTGAAATCCTTCTTAATGTGGGTTTGTCCAACAAACTGAATTATTCCTGGGAGCTGCAATGGCAGGGAGGGGCAGCAGGGAGATTAATTAATTAATTACCCCCCTCAGCCTCGTTAGGGCCACTGGAAGCCCCTGGGTGGAATTCCTGTCGTGTCCAATTAGCAGCTCATTAATCCAGAGGTGACTCTTTCCTTGAGGAGGGATCCCACCCTATTTGTTTGGTTCTGATTTTATTAATTGGGATCTGATTTTATTAATTGGGATCTGATGCTGACTCGTTTGGTTCAAATTTTAATACTTTGGTCCCATTTCCAGACAAAACAGTTTCCAGTTGCTCTCCCAATCCCAAAAAAATAAACATTCCCTGGCCTAAACCCCAGCTTTTCCCAGTTTTTATGTCTAATCTCACCAGTGTTGGTGCCTGGAGTTTTCTAGATGGGCTCCTCATGTGGAAAACTTGGGAAAAAAAATCAGGCTCAGGCCAAGTTTTTATTCTCCTGAATTCAGGAATAATTTTGCAGCTGCTCCCCTCTGGAATTGCTCCTGAGAGTGGCAAAGCTTTGGAGCTTTCAGAGCTTCCCACTGGAGATTTTGGGGGAGTTGTTAGAAAATCTGGATGGTGTCCATGTGGAATGGGAGCGAGAATCCTGAAATCATGGAATATCCTGAGCTGAGGGACTCACAAGGGTCATTGATCCAACTCCTGCCCTGCAGGACAAGCCCAAAATCCCACCCTGAGAGCGTTTTCCAAACTGGGAGTTTTGGGAATGTGCCCATTCCCTGGGGAGCTGCTGGGCACCCTCTGGGGGAGGAATTTTTCCTGATATTTCAAAGGGAATCAGCTCCAGTGACCTGAGACAAACTGATCCTGGTTTTGTTCCTCCCGTCCCTGCCTATCCATGATTTTCCATGACTTTTCGCTGTGGGAATTCCTGACATTCCAGCAGCTCAGCATGCCATCCTTCACCAAAAACAAAACAAAAAAAGAAATTAGGGATTTCAGTAGAATTTTGTATTTTCAAATGGTCATTCCAGATTTGACTCCTCTCAGTAGCTGGGATGGTTCCCAGATTAAAAAGGATTTAAAGTCTGTTTTAACAAGAAATAGAAGTTTATTTTCAACATCAAGCACAATCATCTTTATCCATAAAAGCCTGAAAATTCCCTGCCCTGTGCTTCACCTCAGCTGCTTCAACTCAAAAGTGTCAGGATGCTTCCTTTGACTGAAATTTCCTCTATTTATGATGGGAAAAAACCCCTAAAATGCAATGTTTAATCCAAAAATGTGACAGGCCGAGGATAAATCTTTCTTATTTCCAAACATTTACACAAGGAAAAGGAAAATCCATCCAAATCCAAGGGAAGAATCTCCAGAGTACAAATAAAACTTTGGGGATGTGGAAGAATTTCACTCCTGGGTTTTTTTTTTTTGCTGTGTGAAACACAAAGTTACGATTTTGTAACTCTTGTTTTTCATCTGGTTTTTAATTTGATAAATTTGTTTTTAATGTTTCATTTCCCCGAGCAGCCCAAGAGTGGAATTCACAGAAATGTTTGATGATCTGCTCAGTGCACAGCAAAAATACCCTGGAATTTAGAAAAGGATCCAAGGATCAAACCCAACAATGGAGCTGGAGGATGGCTCAAAATTACAGATTTAGAGAAGAAATAATTCCAGGATTTTTGATATTTCTTCTTTGGAGAAAACAGCAGCTTCACTGTAGAATTTCAGAGCAAATTCTTTTACATTTCAGGATGAATTCTTTTAAATTCCAGAGTCAATTCTTTTAAATTTCAGGGTGAATTGGGTCAATTCTTTTAAATTTCAGAGTGAAATTCTTCTAAATTTCAGAGTGGATTATTTTGAATTTCAGAGTGAATTCTTTTACATTTCAGGATCAATTATTTTAAATTTCAGGGTGAATTCTTTTAAATGTCAGAGTGAATTCTTTTAAATTCTAGGGTCAATTATTTTAAAATTCAAAGTGAATTATTTTAAAATTCAAAGTGAATTCTTTTAAATTCCAGGGTGGATTCTTGAAAATTTCAAGGTGGATTCCTCCAAATTGATCTTTTCAGGTGATTTTTCAATGGAATTCCATGGGCATCTCTGTATTTGCAGTGCTACAGAGATTTTCTCCAGGAAAATCACCGAGGGTATCATCAGCACTATAGGATTGACCAATATATTTTCAATTAAATTCTCCAGTTCATTGATCTAATTCCATTATCCCAGAATTCCAGGGATGGAAAAGAGCTCCAGGACCAAGTCCAACCTCCAGGGAATGAATCAATTTTCCCTCCTGATTGTTCAGGTTTGCCACCTGGAGATTTTCTTTGATTCTCTCAGGTTTGCCACACGAATTTTTTCTTTTAACCCTGGCTCAGAGCTTCCCCAAATCCAAATTTTCCTGTTTAATTCTTCTTCCCAAAGGCCGAGCAATTCCTTCCCTCAGCCCAGTTCAGTGGGTTCATTGTTTGGGTGGATACAAAGATTTCCTCCTCCAATAATCCAGATAAGTGTGTTTTCCTTGGGTTCCATTCCTAATAAAACAGTCGGGATTTCACATCCCAGAGACTAAAAATAGCCAGGCCTTGGGTTTAATGACAGAGTTTTCTTTTCCCGAGGATTGTGTGCGCTGGAGGTTGGAAGGGTTTTGTTTCCAAGGAAACAAATGCTCTGCACTCCCCGCGCATCCTGCAGGAAAATGCCATCGCCATTCCCGGGAGAGGCGGCAGCTGGGAGCGGGAATGGCCCCTGGCAGCTCCTGGATTCCCGTGTTCCTGCCGCTGGAATTGCACGGAAGGGGCCGTGGTGGCTCCATCCCAATCCCGGCTCAGCCCCCTGGGGTCGCTTCGTGCTCCAAGGGCTCGTGGAGCCGCTGGAATGACAGCCCTGGGATGGATCCCGGCTCTGCTTTCCCCTGGAATGTTCCATCCCGTGGTAAATGAGGAGGCCAGGGTGGTTTTACACTTTTACAGGGTGAGAATGCATTGCCATAGGGATGGATGGGATTTGGGAAGGGAATTCTGCCCCGTGAGGGTGGGGAGGCCTTGGAATGGATTTTCCAGGGAAGTTGTGGCTGCCTCTGGATGGCTGGAATTGTCCTGGACAGGGCTTGGAGCAGCCTGGGACAGTGGGAGGTGTCCCTGCCCATGGCAGGGGTGCAATGGGATCATCTTTAAGATCCCTCCCAACCCAAACCGTCCCAGGATTGCAGGATTTTGGGAATTGTTGTTTTTATGTGCTGCAGGTGCGATGTGGGAAAGGGCAGAGGCTTCCCAATTCCATCCTCGGTCCCCTGAGAATTGAGGAAAGGAGAGCAATAAAAATGGTCTGAAAATCATAGGAATGGGCAAACAGCTTGGAAAGAGTCCAAATGCTGGGGTCCAAACAGCTCTGTGTGAGTGGATGGGGTTTTTTGGGGGGGAAAATTTTGGGAAAACTCTCCCTGTCCTGAGATAAGGATATTTAGAGGGTAGGGAATGTAAGTGATGAGGAATTACCATTAAAATCATACATTCACCATGTATGAATGTAATGGTAATTCCTCATCACTTACATGGAATATGAGAAGGAATATTCTGGGGATTGGGATTAAATCCCTCAAGGGACTCGAACCTCTCCCTGAAAACTGCTCTGGGAGCAGCACTTCCCCACCAGATCCAGAGGGGTCCTGGAGAGAAGGGACTTCCCAAAGCCATTCCTTTGCATTTTAGAAGTTTATTGTGGAGCCTCCTTGGAGAACAGGTGCACCCAGGTGGAATTTGAAGGAATATCCACTCTGATTCCCAACAGAGCAGCTCCAAGGCTCTGTTTTTTCCATACTCAGGCTCTGCACAACAAAGCTCAGCTTAACGGTGTGCAGTTAACTCTGGGAAATGTTCTGGCACATCCACTCTTCCCAAATTATTTAAAAATTAGTTCTGTTGTGAATGTTCACAGCTTCCAGCGTGCCAAAATCTCCTGGCTTGGCTGAGCACACGGAGAAGGGAATATTAATGTGCTACCAGGGGGTGGAATGGGAGTTGTTTTCCGTGGAAAAATCACTGCTGTCAAGAGGAGTTAATTTTTGAGGCAGAAATTAAAGGTGTGATTGAGAGGGGAGCTTCAGTGTGTCAAAGGAAATGATCCCAGAATCCCAGAGAGCTTTGGATTGGGAGGGATCTCCAGGCTGACATCGTTCCATGGGCAGGGGCAGCTCCCAGGCTGCTCCAGCCTCATCACCCGAGGGATCTGCAAAGCTGAACCCCAAGGTTTGTTGGTTTTCCAACGTTTTCGCTCCTTTAGTTGTCAGAAAGGGTTTGGAGAACTGAAGATTCCCAACTTTCTAGGGTTTAGGATCTGTTCTGGAGTGCAAATCAGAGTTTGGAGTGTTTGTTGCAGGAGGATGAAGAGCTTTATCCTGAGGATTGCAGGTCTGTCCTTCCGTCTGTCCTGCCCCAAGGCTCCTGCTGTTCCCAGCTTTCCTTTGGATGCTGTAGGGATGTGACACCTGGAGATGGGACAGGGGCTCCTTCAGGAGCTGCTGGTGGCCATTTGCAAAGGTTTGGGATTTTCTCCTCCTGGGATTCACCTGGGATCACCGTGGCCATGGTGGGTGTGGAGCTTTAAGTGAGGAAACCCTGTGGAAAACGGGATTGAACTTCCCTGGCTGCCCTGCTCCCTGCCTCAAAACCCAGTGGAACGGGGGAACGCTGTAAAACATTTCCATGCAGATGGATTTGTGTTCCAAGAAGCTTGAGGGATGATGGGAATGAACATTAGGGGAGAGGAGAAAGGAGCAATCCGAGGAAAGTGCTGCTTTCCCTGGCTCCTGGCAGGAAATCGCTCCTTAAGTGGCGCTCCCGAATTGTCAGCTGCTTGTTTTAACACAAAATGTGTAAAAATCCAGCCCTGCTTCCAGGAGATGGGAAAGCTCTGGAGAGCTGCAGCTTCAGGGCTTGGAGACAGGGAAAAAAAAAAACCCAAACCTGTGGGGGTTATAAGTCATAATATTAGGAGCTATTCCAGAGGCAGTGATTTGATTCCTGGATAAAGCAGCGCTGTGGAGGAGGAGCAGGGAAACCAGGAAGGTTTGGGGGTTCTCAAGGCCTTCCCAGCCCCATCCTGCTCCTTGTTCCACCTCTGGAGATCTGGATCTTTGTGGTAGGATCTGAACCCAAATCCAGCTTTGGATGCTCCGGGCTGGAAATGGCACGTGGGGGTTCCTTACTCATCCAGGGGCTGAGTTTCCCTCCTGGCCTGGGAGAGGGAAGAGAATTCCAGTGCTGGGCATTCCTTTGGCAGCTGCTTTTCCAGAGGGCTTCCCTGGTGGAGAGGGACCTGGAGCCAGAGCTTGGAGAGCTCAGGAAGCCTCAGGATGCTGGATAGGAGAGCTGGCTCATCCCAGATCACGCTTCTGATCCACAGGGAGCCTGCAGCTGGAGCTGAGGGGGCTCAGGGGGATTTGTGGCTCTGCACAACTCCCTGGCAGGAGGAGCCAGGTGGGAACAGGGACAGGAGAGGGAACAGCCTGAAGGAAGGGTCAGGGTGGATATCAGCAGGAATTTCTCCATGGAAAGGGTGCTCAGGCATTGGAAAGGGCTGGAGTCCCCATCCCAGAGGTGTCCAAGGAATTCCTGGATGTGGCACTCAGGGGACAGGGCAGGGCCTGGGCACAGCCTGGTCCCAATGACCTTGAAAGGCTTTTCCAGCCTCAAGGATTCCATGAATTCCAGCACTTTTCCCTCTGTTGTTTAATTTAGTTTCATCCAGCACTGCTGTTTCCCTAACCAAGGGAATATCTGCATTCCACAGCCATGGGGCACCAAAGAAATTTCATTTTAGACCCAAATTTTGTGGCAGATTCTGCTCCTGGAATCACTTCCATGCTGGGATCCACATCCCTGCAGTAGCATCTCCACAAACTGGGAACACTCCAGAGGCTGGAAGGAGTCAAAGTGGAACATAAAATCCCAGCTCCCTGAAGATGCAATAAAATGGGAGGTCAGGATTGAATCCAGATGGGAACCTGGGAATCCGCTGCTCATTCCCAGCTCCCAGGGCTGGCTGTGCTCCGTCAGGGAGGGCTGGAAAGATGTCAGCAGAGCTGGTGTTGATGGAAAATAGATCCAAACATTCATTAATTGCCAGCTCAGCCAGCCCCAGACCCCTCTGCACAAAGCAGCTGCCACCATTGAGTCATTTGCTTGGAAACTCTTCAGGAACCTTGCAGGGATGAGATGACTTTCCAGATTTTTTTTTTTTTCCTTCTTTTTCCGTGTTTTCATTCCCTCTGCTCCCGGTGCAGCTTTTCCTGCCTCTGTCCCACTCCTCACCCCCAGTCTGGCTCTCAGTTTGGCCCCCCTGGGTGAAAGGTTTGCTTGGAAACTTCTCCTCTCCCATGCTGGGTTCCTGGGATTGAGCACTACCCGCTGGAAAATGGGATTTTATTTCTGGGAAGATGGGAAGTGCTGGTGGGAAGGCTGGAGGTGATGCCTGGGGGGGATGAACAGCCCTGGGGCCACTTTGAGGTTGGATTTGTGGAGCACAGGTCGGGGCAGGGCTGAGAGCAGCGCTCCAGAAAAGGCAAATTCCCACTGAAAAATGAATTTTAGGGATCCCATTTTTGGAGAACGTTAAGCGCTTGTGCCGTCTCCTGAAAGTTTTTATCCAGAGCTCCGGAAACTGAGAGGAACCTTCTGGAATGAGCCCAGAGGAGCCCTGGAGCTGCTCCAGGGCTGGAGCC
>VWYI01018794.1:53560-107736 GCA_013399455.1 Anthoscopus minutus | reverse complement strand
CTGGGACAGTGGGAGGGGTCCCTGGAAGGTGGCACTGGGTGGGATTTAAGTTTCCTTCCATCCCAAACCATTCCAGGATTCCATGATTTAATGACCTGGCACACCAAATCTCCTGCAGCTTTCAAGGCACCCTACAGTTGGTTCAGCTCATTGTTCACCTGGTAGAATTCCCAAATTCCTGAACAAAGAAATAGTTTATCTGAAAATCAGGGTTTGTGAGCTAATTTTTGTGAGTGGAGCTGTGTTTTGGGATCTGGAATAAGTGTATTTTTCAGGACTTCAGGGAGAACGCTGCTGTTTATTGTAAGGCAAAATAATATTCCTGGAGCTCTTGGGCAGCCAAGAAAGGAAAAAGAAGGGAATTAGAATTGCAAATCAGGATTTCATCATCCTCCATCAGCGTGGCCAGCAAGGAGGGATGAATGAAACCTGCCCAGGAGCCCCAGCAATCGCAGCCTCCCCAAATCAATGGCTCTGTGCTCCCCAGAGTGGAGAAAACCCCAGGAATTTCACTCTTTGGGAAAGGCTCAGTGCTGCTGAGGAAAACAGACAATAAAATGGCAGGAGCAGCGTGGGGGAAGCTCCTTGTGGGGTGGTGTTTGATGATCAGCTGGGGTGGTTGTGTGCTATCCTGATTATTCCATAATTAGCATCGAGGGGGCAGAAAAAAACATCCCTGAGACCACAACCAGGATTTATTTCTCTGGGGTGAAACCCCCATGATCTGGGGTGAAAATCCCAATATGGCATCAGCACAGTCATTAACCTGGGATGACAGAGCACGGGATAAACTTACTTTGTATATTCTGTGCTTCTGCTTCGTCTCAAAATTCCCAAAATATCCGCTGCTGTGGGGACAGGGAACATTCCTGAGCTCCACAGGAACCTGCTGCTGACTGAGGGAACAAAGGTGCCCGAGCTCCAGAGGCCTGGAGAGTTTCAAGGCAGCAGCAGAGCAGGGGCTGCTTTATGTAACTTTGCTCAAAGATGTGGAAAAAAGCAAAAACCAAACCCCATTCCAGGCTGGTTTTCCGGTTTCTGTGGGATTTTTCAGGAAATGTTTGAAGTTTCCCTGGAGGAGCTGCAATGTTGGGGCTGCCAGGATGGCCCGGTGGGAGGAGGCTCCTCGTTAGCACGGCTTGCAAAGGCTAATTAATAAACAGACGGAATCTGGAGATCCAAATGAACAATTTGGGGATTTGGGAAGCGTGTGGGAGGGGGAGGGAGGGAGGGAGGCCCAGTGGGTTCTGATCCCAGCCCTGGGATTTTATTCATTTCTGTCCTGTTGATCCTGCAGTTCCTGGGTTTGCACTCGGGATAATTGTTCAACTGTCTAAGAAACTACAGCAGGAAAATCCCAGGGAATGATTATTCTCCTTCACAGGCAGGCACCCTGTGATTAGTGCCAGGCTCCCTGCAATTCTCCACGTCAAATCTGGGATGCTGGATGCTGGGAAAGGCTGGGTTGTGCAGGGAGATGCAGGAAAAACAGGAATGGGGAGGGAAAATGCACAAACTCAGCGTGGAGGGGCTGGGAAAACCAACAGCTCATGGAAGTGACTGCTCCAGAGTTAGCAGAGAATGAGTTTTGGCTTTTTCCCCAAGAACAATGAGGAGGATGTGGCAGATGTTCATTCCACAGCTTTTCCAGGCATGGAAGGTGGAGGGACAGGACCCAGGGAATGGCTCCCACTGCCAGAGGCTTGGATGGGATACTGGGAAGGAATTCCTGGCTGGGAGGGTGGGCAGGGGCTGGGATGGAATTCCCAGAGCAGCTGTGGCTGCCCCTGGATCCCTGGCAGTGCCCAAGGCCAGGCTGGAGCAGCCTGGGACAGTGGGAGGGGTCCCTGGGATGGGATGGGATGGGATGGGATGGGATGGGATGGGATGGGATGGGATGGGATGGGATGGGATGGGATGGGATGGGATTTAGGGTCCTTCCCATCCCAAACCATTCCAGGATTCCATGATTTGGACATGTCTGTGTATCTGTGTATTCCCCTCCACCTTTTTCATGGATAAGAGGCAGAATTCCGTGGTCTCCACAGAATTCTTCACCGCTGAGAGTAAAACTGGCTCCTGCCAAACCAAAGTGGAGATGGAGCAAAGCCAAGGAGAGGTGCAAACTTTTGGAATATTGATCATCCCAGCTCTATCCTGGTCTTTTCCTTACACCTTTAATTTGCCCCTGTTTATATAATTTTTTATACATATTTTTATCCATAACGTCAATAGAATAAAAATAAGGATTTGTGTCTCATCCCCCAGTTAGAGGAGAGAACCACACAGTTTCACCACAGTCTGGAAAAGCTTTTCCTTAGCTCTGAGTGTGTCAGAGCAGCTGGGGAGTCTGAGTGGGGATGAAACGACACTGCCACTCTCCCCCTTCCCTGGATTTTTAAATTGGATTTGGCATCTTAATTGCTGGAACAGCTCCTCAGGCTGCCCTTCCAGCTCGGGGTTAACTGCAGGCTTGGGCTGTGAACCTCTGAGATCCCTGCTCTGTCCCCTGCTTCCCCTGCTGCTGCTTTGGGAGTAGGGATCCGTAACATTTGGGAATGTTATGGATCACTGGTGGCTGATGAAACGTCTCCATCACCTCTAAAATCCCATTTCTCCATCACCTGTACAAATCCATCACCTGTACAAATCCCCTTTCTACCCCTTTCCCAACACCTTCGATTCCAGCCGAAGGATCAAATCTCTTCCTTTGCTTGTCAAGGTGAAACGTCCGGAGACTTCAGGGGGAAAAAAAAAACAAACCCTAAACAAACAAAACAAAACCAACGCGGCGAAAGGAAAAAGTTCCGGTGCCTGCTGCGCGTTCGGTGCCGCTGAACTTTGTCCTTGCCGAGGGGAGGAAGCGCCACCGGGTCCCCTTTGTCACCCGCGGAAGGTGCGGGCGGGGCAGAGCCCTGCCAGCATTCCCGAGCCAGCATTCCCGAGCCAGCATTCCCGAGCCAGCATTCCCGATCCATCGCCTGGCGCTGCTGGAAGCGCTTTCCCTCCCCTCCATCCCTCCATCCCTCATCCATCATCCATCATCCATCCCTCCATCCATCATCCATCCCTCCCTCCATCCCTCTCTCCCTCCGCGGCTCTCCCAGCCCTCCCTTTGTCCCCAGGTCCCCTCCCGGCTCCGGCGGGGGCGCAGGGGGGGGGGCCGGAATTTCGGGAGCCGCTCCCGGGCGGATGCGGCCCCATCTCCCACCCACCCCTGACGTGTGGATGCACCAGGGAGCCGCGCTGGGTTTGATGTGGAGCGGCGGGATTTAGATCTTGTAAATCTTGTAAAATTCCATTTTATGCAGAGAGAGACAGAGGCACAAATCCGCCGGCGCCGCGCGGGGCGAGGCTGCGGCTGGCGCGGTGGCCGCTGCCGGGATTTTCCCGCAGGAGCCGCACCTGGAGGGGCACGGGCAGGGCTGGGAGCCCGGGCGGAGGCTCAGCCCCGCTCCCGGCTGGCAGCAGGGACAGACGGAGCGACAGGAGCGCGGAGCTCTCCTCTGTCCGCCCGCACTGACCCCTGGCGCAGCTGCCAGAGCTTTCCTGCCGCTCCTGCCTTGGCGGGAAGGGCGATCCCGGCCTTTTCCCGGCAAAGCCCCGCTCCCCGCTGCCGGCCACCCCGCACCTGGAGCGGCGTCCCTGCGGCAGCCCGGGAATCTCATCCCTGTGGATGCTCCGCGGGAGGAAGCGGCCAGCGGGCTTTCTGCAGCGTCACAAAACTTTGCCTCGGCTCCGGAGGAAGGAGGGATGTGACCTGGAAAGGAGGAACAGGAAAAAGGGGATGTTGCTGCAGCTTGGGGAAGCTTTATTTCCCCCCCGTGTTTCAGGATCACTGGAAGGGATTATACAAATGAGAGCAGGAAGCTGCCGCCAAGGGGGGTGCCAGAAATAGATTTATTTTTGATTTCTCGTGCTAGAAATGAAGAAATTTGGGAGTCCGTAGAGGCTGGTCCACAGGCACCCCCCCTCTCTGCTTGCCAAGGCATTTGCATTCCTCCAGAGAGTGGCATCCACCTGCCAGGGAAGTTGCCATGTAATCCCAAAGAACAAAAACTCCTGGAAACATCTCCGTGCCCCTGAGCCAACTCCAGAGAGACCCAAGTTTGGAATAAGTCATGTCCTGACTCTTTTTGGACGAAAGGGGAGAAGGATCAGCGGGGAAGATGTTAAATATTAATATTTTACCCAATCGCCGCCATTCGTGGATTTGGTGAGTATGCCATGGGTTTGTCCAGATCACGGCACTTCTGGCGGGCACAAAAGCTTGGAAATCAGGATTTTTCCTGGCTGAGAAGCAGCTGCTGGATGGGAACATGGATAAGGGGCTTCCTGGAGCTGTAGGTTCACTAAATATTTTCTGCTCTGATCTTCCCTGCTCAGAGTTTGATCTGAAGCACCCTTGCGACACCTCTGAGCGGGGACTGTGGGGCACAGGGTGGGGAAAGGATGGAAAATTTCCTGTTGTCCTGGTTTATTTTCCTTCTCAGGTGTTTATGAACCTCAGTTTTCCTTTAAAAATTCATGAGTCCCTAAAACGTCCTTTGCTGGAGCGGTTCCGTGGTGCCACCTCGGCACCTTCTCCCTGTTGCATTTTAATGAGCAGATGGAGCAGCTGCTGCTGCCTCTGCTCCGGCCAGGGCAGGGGCACAGGGACAGGGGAGGAACATTCCAGAGGCATTTCCCACTTTGGGGTTGGGAGACGGCACCAAAACTGCATTTTATAGGGAAAGACCCGCTGGTGGAGCTCAGGGCTGGAGTCTTTGGGTGTTGTGATCTTCCAGTGTGGATAACCTATGGAATCTGTGGGGATATGGAGATAATTTTGTATTCTGGTTGTTCAAATCCTGCGTTCTGTGATCTCACCTACACACAAATATTGTGGTTTTACACCAAATTGATTCTCTGTAATCTCATTTAGGTTTTTAATCGTTTGACCGTGGCCCTGGGATCAATCCACAGGTCAATATTTGTATGTGGGAATAAAAATATCCAGGCTTTGAGCCTTGGAATGGTGCTGGGGAGGGATGGGCTTGAGTTCTCCAGAGCATGTCCTGCTCCTCTTGTGTGCAGTCCCAGGGTTAAGAGAATGGGAAGGGAAACACTTGGAGAAAAGGAAAAATGCCTAAAATTCTGGAATCCTGGAATGGGTTGGGCTGGAGATCATCTCATTCCATCCAGGGACACCTTCCACCTTGGGCACTTCCAGGGAGCTTCCTGGAATCCAATCCATTCCAGGGCCTCACAGCAAGGAATTCCTTCCCAACTTTTCTTCCTAGCACCCAGTCTAACCCTTGGAATTTTTCCCATGGCTTCCCCTTGGTGTTTCACAGGAGCAGTTGTTGGTTGGGCTTGGAAAGTTCCTCCTGAGGAGGAGCCCCAGTGAGCCAAGAAAGAGGAATATTGGGTGGGAAGTGTTAATTGATTTACAAATGAAGGGAAGAGGAGAGCCCTTGTGCGTTAATTATGGACAAAATCAATGCCCAGAGAGCCCAAAAAATTGTGGAGAAAAGCATTTCCTTTGGAGAAAGGAGAACCCCATTTCTGTGGCTGCAAGAGAAAGAATTTTAACTCTAGGAGCTGAAACAAACTCTGAGCAGCCCTGAAATCCCCCCAGGGGAATTGTCAGGGATGGGGCCCGGGGCAGATCAGAGCCGGAGTTTCAGGTGATAAAAACTGTGCAGCTCAAAGGGAAGCGTGGAGTTATGAAAGGAGGGATAAAATTATCCCCAAAAAATTCACTTCACCTGTGCCCAGGTGAAAACAAAGCCAATTCTTCACCCCGTGCTGGCCTAGCTGGAGTCAGGCTGAGCCTTGCTAAGCCAGACCTGTGTAAGCTCCTGGTTGCTGTTCAGAGCCCACAGAGCGGGTGAGACCCATTAACTCCTGGGATTTCCTTCCTCTGGAATGTTTTGGGCTCCTTTGGAGCTTCTCCCTCTTCTGTCCCATCATCCAAAAGGAAATGTTGACCTGGATCCTTACCCTGGCCCAGGGGAAGGAGTCCTGCCCGAGGCAGGGCTGGGATTAAATGACGTTCCAGGCTCCCTTCCAAAGCATTCCATGATTCCACGGGTGCCCCTGAGCTTCCACGTTCTCCCCCAGCCCAGGAGAGGAGCCGGTGGCTTCCATCCCCAAAGTGGGACCTCGGTCCCTGCTGCTCCTGGGGTGCAGAGGGGAGGGCTCTGCTCGGAGGGGTGGGAATGGGGCTCCGGGGAAATGGAAACTGGGATGGCTCCGGGACAGCAGCTCCTGCTGGGGAAATGTGGGAATTTGCTCGTGAGGATGGCTCCAAACTCAGGGCTGGCCCCTGCAGAGGCTGAACTTCGGCAGGGGGGGAGCAGAAACTCTGTCCTGATGGGAAGTGGTGGGATCAAATGCCAGGATTTCTCAGGAATCTTGGAGAGGTGCTCCAAGCTCCCAGAGAGTGACAGGGCTGGAGCAGAGCCGGATTTATCAGTGCAGGGCTGGGCACGGGATCAGGAGTCGCCCTGACCTTGGCTCCCTCGGCTGCCCTGGTCAGGCTCAGATGTTGCACTTGGATGTGAGGCCAGAGGGGTTTTCCACATTCCCTAATCATGGAATTACTGAGGCTGGAGAGGCCCTCAGAGACCACCAGGTCCCCCAGCACTGCCAAGGCCACCCGTGTCCCCAAGTGCCACATCCACAGGGCTTTGAAATCCCTCCAGGTTTGGGGACTCTAGCTCTGGGCAGCTGTGCCAGGGCTGGAAATGAAGACATTTTCCCAAATATCCAATCTTCAACCTCCTCTGGGACAACTTGGAGCCAGCTCCTGTTGTCCTGTCGCTGTTCCCTGGGAGCAGAGCCTGATCCCCCCCTCACTTCACGGATGAATTTCACTTTGATTTTTATATTGACTTTCAAAACACTCAAGGTTTGCTCTGGGAATTAACACTCTCCAGATCTGTGGGTTAAACCTTCCAGTCACTTTATTTCCACGGATTTCAGCTGGATCTTAAACCACTTTGGTTTTCCTCACGGATTAATTCCGCAGCCTCCTATAAATAAGTCAGGATTTCCAACAAAGCAATGATTTATATGCAGAAGGTAGATTTGAGAGACAGAACTCTGAAATCTGTAGGCACAATTTAGAAAGGAGAGGCCAAATATTTCTCCTGCGCTCACAAGTGCCTGGAGGAAGCACAAAGAACTCGCTGTGTCTGCAGCAGAGACAATGCCTGCCTGAAAGGGAGCTGGGAAGAAAACGATGGGATTTAATTGGCAGCGTTTGGCTGGCTGGGAAGCTGGGAATGGAAGGATTCTGGTGCAGGAACGGGGCTGGTATTTAGTGACCTTTCCCTTCTCTTCAGGCTGTGCCTTTTCAAGTCATTCCTGGCTGTGTTTTCCCGCTGCTTTTGAAAGGCAGAAGATAAGAGATAGAGGCTGCTCCTGACGTATTTACATTTCCATATTTCCATTCATTATCTTCACTTCCAGGGAAAGAATCTGGGTCGCTTCACTGGGATGGGAAACTTTTCAGCCAAGTTCACGGAGATCTCTGCCTGTCATGCACACAGAGCTGTTTTTCCAGGCTCTTCCTCCTGCTCCTGCTCCTTGCCTTGTCCCAGAGGCTGGGCCCAGCTCCTCCCTGGCTGCAGAGACCCCTTGGGATGAGCCTGGATGGAGGAGCTGCTCCCCAGCCTGGCTTTGGTGTCTCCTGTGAGCATCCCTTGGCAGAGGGGACAGCCCCAGCCCCAGGACAGATCTCCCTGGGTTCTTGTGACTCCAGGAGGACTTGGAGCTGCTAGAACAACTCCAGAGGAGGCCCTGGAGCTGTTCCAGGGCTGGAGCCAGGCTGGGAGAGCTGGGGGTGCTCCCCTGGACAGGAGAAGCTCCAGGGAGAGCTCAGAGCCCCTGGCAGGGCCTAAAACCAGAAAGATTCTGGAGCTTAGAATTGTGGAATGATGGAACAATAGATTCACAGAATCATGGAATTATGGAATAATGGGATCCAGGAGAGCTGGAGAGGGGCTGGGGACAAGGGATGGAGGGACAGGACACAGGGAATGGCTGTAAGCTGGAAAAGGGGGAATTTAGATGGGATCTTGGGCAGGAATTCCTGGCTGTGAGGGTGGGCAGGGGCTGGGCTGGAATTCCCAGAGCAGCTGGGGCTGCCCCTGGATCCCTGGCAGTGCCCAAGGCCAGGCTGGAGCAGCTGGGATAGTGAGAGGTGTCCCTGCCATGGAGGATGGGAATGGGATGATCCTGAAGCATCCCAGCATCCCGCAGATGCAAACTCAGCTCTCAGCATTTCTGAGGAGTTCTGGGGCTTTTCCCACCCTCAGATCTTAGCAGGCTTAGGAATGCAGATTCCTGTTCTGAAAGCTTGATCAGGCTTTCTTTCCTAACCCTCTTCTCCAGGGGCTAATAGCTGGGATCTGGATTTCTTTTAGCTCCAATTCCCTGGCAGATTAGGCCAACTCAGGCTCTCAGTGTGCACCACGATGGAACAGGGTTTTTTTTTTTAAACTTCTTTCCAGTAGAAAAAAAAGCAAAATTTAATAAGGGAAGTTTGGGCTTGCTGCTGCCCTGGAGTTTGCCACACACAAAGAATTGCAAAAGTTCAGTGAATTCTCTGTTTAAACACGGCCTCCACAGCTTGTGCCTCCAGCTCTGCCTTCCCCACTCCTGCTGAGCCAGGCCCCTGCAATTTATCCCCTTGGAAGGTGGGAATAAAGGAAGGGCTTTTCCAGGGGCTGGGCAGCATTCCCAGGCTCTCCTGCACAGGATAAATCCCCTGTGCCCAGCAGAGAGCAGGGCAGGTGGGTGTTGGGAATTCCCTCTGCTCCCCAGGCCCAAAGCTCAGCCCAAGTTTCATCCTAAGAACTAAACAAAGGATTTTCCAGTGTTTTTCCCTGTCCTGACTTCCACAGGAGCCTCCTCAGGACTTCTCAAAGGAATCCAGGTGGGATTAAAAACCTTTCCAACCTGCAATCCCAAACCTGTCACCATCATCCCTCTCCCGTCCCCACCATCCTGGGAATTCTGGCAGAGGGATTCAGTGCCCAGCTGGCAGCAGAGCAGAGCTCTGGGACCAGGCAGGGAACCTCTGCTGCTCCTTTTGAGGGCAGCCTCTACACAAAAAGATTCTGGAGCTTAGAACTGAGGAATCGTGGAGCAATAGAATCACAGAACCCTGGAATTGTAGATCACAGAATCATGGAATCTTGGAATCACAGAGTCCTGGAATCCTGGAATCACAGAATCATGGAATTATGGAATAATAGAATCATGGAATCACAGAATCCGGGAATTATGAAATCACAGAATCATGGAATTATGGAATCACAGAATCCTAGAATCACAGAGTCCTGGAATTATGGAATAATAAAATCCTGGAATCACAGAATCCAGGAATTATGAAATCACAGAATCCTAGAATCACAGAATCCTGGAATCACAGAATCCAGGAATTATGGAATCATAGAATCCTGGAATTATGGAATAATAGAATCCTAGAATCACAGAATCCAGGAATTATGAAATCACAGAATCCTAGAATCACAGAATCCTAGAATCACAGAATCCTGGAATCACAGAATCCTGGAATTATGGAATAATAGAATCCTAGAATCACAGAATCCAGGAATTATGGAATCACAGAATCCTGGAATTATGGAATAATGGAACCCTGGAATCACAGAATCCAGGAATTATGGAATCACAGAATCCTGGAATCACAGAATCCAGGAATTATGAAATTACAGAATCATGGAATTATGGAATCACAGAATCCTGGAATTATGGAACAATGGAACTCTGGTATCACAGAATATCCTGAGCTGGAAGTGACCCAGAGGGTGGAGCCCAGTTTATCTCACAGAACCTTCCTTCCATGCCCTATGGAATGTTTTTTTTAAACGAGGGCTGGAAAACCATTCCCTAAACCGCGTGAACTCCAGTGAAAAGAGCCATTCCATCACACTGGAATCACACAAAGTGTCCGGCGCTGCCTCTGCTTTGTCTCGGTTCACTTCAGCACAAATCCCAGCCTGCTGCGGGCTGGAAAGAGCCTTAAAAATCCTCTCATCCCATTCCCACGGCCACGGGCAGGGCTGACCCTCGCTGCTTCTTTTAATCGCCTTTGGATTGATTTAAAGACGCGATGAAGGGGTGTGAAGAAATGCAAACAAGCCAGCAAAAGGTTGAGGAAGAGAGGAAAAAACCCCGCGTTTGGCTGCTCTGAAGGAGCCGCCGGGTTTTTCAGCCTTTCCTTGCTGGGTTCAGACGTGCGGGGCTGCTTTGAAAGCTCCCGCTGACGTCAATGGAGCGGCGGAATGGGAGCATCCTCACATCCCAACCCTGCCCCGGGCTGCTCCCAAAAACCCTCCCCGGCACTCAGGGAATCGGCTTGGGCCAGCACAATTAACAGCAGCGCTATTAGGGACGCGTTAAAGTGCTAACACTGCTCGTTAGATGCCGTAAGGAGGAGGAAAAAAAGCAAATTTCCAAGTGACAAAATTATTGCTTGGCTTAAAAAGGGGTTTAATAATCGTTTTATAGGGTCTGTTCATCATTTTATAGGGTCTGTTCATCATTTTATAGGGTCTGTTCATCATTTTATAGGGTCTGTTGATCATTTTATAGGGTCTGTTGATCATTTTATAGGGTCTGTTTCTCCCCAGCTTCAATTACTTGGGTGGTTTTGTTGCTTTATTTGATGTAAACTCTTATTTATAAGTCTCTTTTTTTTAAATTTTTTTTTTTATGTAACTCTAAATTCTAGGACAGAAAATGCCTGCGAGCCTTTCAGAGCAGTTTCGCTTTTTTTAGCTTTTTGTTGGAAGGAAAAGCCTGGGAAAAACGTGTTAATTGTCTCAATCTGGGAATGCTGCAAAGGAGCTCAGTCGGGAACCAGCCCATGACACTGAGCTGATGGATTCCTGCCGGGAGGCCTCATCCCACAGATCCTGGGGCTTTTCAGGGATTGTCCCAGTTCAGCCAAGCTCTCTGGTTAAATCTCCTCAGCCCCCACGGAGCACGGGAGTGGGAAATGCTGGGGAAAAATGGGAATTAGTGGGGGAAACGTGGCCAGGATGGGGTCTGAGGGAAAAATCGTGTAGGAAGAAATCAAATGATCTTCACTCTCTGCAGGACTATGGAAAATTGAACTCCCACATTTCCTCACGCTGGTGATGAGGGATAAAAACCTGGGATAGAGAGGCTGGAGGGCAGGGAAGGGCATCAGGAGAACTCTGCAAACCGGGACAGCATCCACTGGATGCTCCTGGAGGGGAGGAAGCCACTGCCTTCCCCACCTCCAGAATCCTGGAATGTTCTGGCTTGGGAATGACCTCAAAGCCCATCCTGTGGGCAGGGACACTTCCCACAGCCCCGGGGGCTCCTGCTTCTCCCCAGGGCTCCTCAGTTTCCCTTGGGAATGCTGAAGAGGCTCCAATCCGTGCTTGGATTCCCTTCCAAAAGAGCAGCCCTGAGTCAGCCGCGGGGGTTTTCTCGGGAAGAGGCTGCTCCTGACTAACCCTGGGCCCTCCTGCCAAGTGGAAAATGAAACCTTTACAGGAGAGAAAACAAAAGAAACCAAAGCCTGGAGGCTGCTGCAGCTCGGGAGGAGCAGGTGGGGCTGTGGCACGGGAGCTTTGCCGCGGGTTTGTTCCCCAAGTCAGCTCAGGGTTTATTCCCAAAATCAGCTCAGGGTTTGTTCCTAAAATTAATTCAAGATTTGGCCCCAAAATCAACTCAGGGTTTGTTCCCAAAATCAGCTCAGGGTTTGTTCCTGAAATAATCTCGGGGTTTATTCCCAAAATCAACTCAGGGTTTGATCCCCAAATCAACTCAGGGTTTGTTCCCAAAAACAGCTCAGGGTTTGATCCCCAAATCAACTCAGGGTTTGTTCCTAAAATTAATTCAGGATTTGGCCCCAAAATCAGCTCAGGGTTTATTCCTGAAATCAGCTCAGGGTTTATTCCTGAAATCAGCTCAGGGTTTGTTCCTGAAATCAGCTCAGGGTTTGCTCTGAAATTACCTCAGGATTTATTCCCAAAATCACCTCAGAGTTTATTCCTGAAATCAGCTCAGGGCTTATTCCCAAAATCACCTGAGGGTTTATTCCTGATATCAACTCAGAGTTTATTCCTGAAATCAGCTCAGGGTTTGTTCCTGAAATTAGCTCAGAGTTTATTCCTGAAATCAGCTCCGTTTCTCCAGGAACTTTCCAGGCAGATCCCATCCCCAGCAGGAGGAGCTTGGCCCCGCTCTGGCATCATCCCTGGGATTGCAGTGGGAAGTTTTAAGGAATTTTTGCTGTGCCTCCCTCAGGTGTTTATATTTCCATGTTAATTCCAAACAAACTTGAACAATTCCAGTAAGAAGCAACAACAAAATAAAACCCAATTCTGTGGTGGTTACCAGAACTCTGAAACTTCATACAAATTCCCACTTTTCTGATGGAAGATTCCCACATTTCCTTTTTCTGGCTATTTTGGTTTGCCTGGCTTGGATATCAGGAGGAAAACTGGGGTGATAATACAAATGGCACACGTGGAATTTGGGATTAGGGCAATTCCCTCCCATGTCCCTTTGCTTCCCAGGCACCTGCTGGATCACAGGGATTGGGGATCTAGGAAATGTCCCAGGCTGTGCTCCCGGTCATTGTGAGGGAATGATGTTTCCTGGAAGCTCCAGGATATTCCAGCCTGGTGTTTCTCCCTGTTTTCTTAGATGGAGGCCACAGCTGTAGGTTTGCTGGCAAAATGGGAGTGAAGTGAATCAATCCAAAGGGTTGGATTCCTTTATCAAATATTTTTTGGAGCCGTGGATGAAACATGATGGCTTGATGATACAAACTCCTGGAATTATTGCATTACTTAATGATTTTGGCGGGTAGGAAGGCAGGAAATACAGAAAAGCAAATGTAGCTGGAAAAGATGCCCATGCAGCGCTGGGGGTTCTTGCTCCCACAGGGTTAAACTTTTCCATGGCTAGCTGCCAAAAAAAGCAGAACTGCCCCGTTGGAAGCAGCAGATTCCCTGGTGCCTCCCTGGCTCGGGAGCGTTGGGATTTCAGGGCTTTGGGCCATGCTGGGGAGCCCCAGCAGGAGCCAGGAGGGGTGGGATTGTTCCTGGCAGTCAGGGAACTGGGAGAGGAGCTGCCTCTGACAGACAGGATATTTCTGGCTTTTAGGAGAGCACAAAACACAGCTCGGAGCACTCGAGGCCCCCAAGAGGGGAGCTCGGGCTGGGAGCTGAGGAGGAGAGTGGGCGAGGCAGGAGCATCCGTGGGATCCCACAAGGACAGGCAGCTCCAGGAGCCTGGGATCACCCAGCAGGGAGGGACTCAGAGCTGCAGGGGGATGAGGAGACTCCTGGTGTGGAAGGGTTGGAGAAATGAGGAATAAACACTTGGTTTGCTGCGTGTTGGGGAAGGAGGGGGCTGGGAAGGGCTGGATGTGGGAAGCGGGAAAGGTGAAACGAGGATGAGCCCAGAAATGCTGGGAGTAACATGAGAAATAAAAGTGGAAGTCTGGGAAGGAGTAACATGAGAAATAAAAGTGGAAGTCTGGGAAGGAGTAACATGAGAAATAAAAGTGGAAGTCTGGGAAGGACCCTTTGGAGCAGCAGCCTCGGTATCTAGGGCAGCACTGACGTCTTTCCTGGGAAGGCAGAGCAGCTCTCAGGAGCTCCGGGCTGGGAGCAGCAAAGGAGGCAGAACCAGCACGAGGCAGCCTGGGGGGAGCTGCAGGAGGTGAGGCCCCACCTGCAGAGCTGCCCCAGCCCTGGGCTCCAGCAGCAGCAGCACCTGGAGCTGCTGGAGAGAGCCCAGAGGAGCCCCGGAGCTGCTCCAGGGCTGGAGCCCCTCTGGAGCCAGGCTGGGAGAGCTGGGGGTGCTCCCCTGGACAGGAGAAGCTCCAGGGAGAGCTCAGAGCCCCTGGCAGGGCCTGAAGGGGCTCCAGGAGAGCTGGAGAGGGGCTGGGGACAAGGGATGGAGGGACAGGACACAGGGAATGGCTGTAAGCTGGAAAAGATAGATTTAGATGGGATCTTGGGCAGAATTCCTGGCTGTGAGGGTGGACAGGAGCTGGGATGGAATTCCCAGAGCAGCTGTGGCTGCCCCTGGATCCCTGGCAGTGCCCAAGGCCAGGCTGGATGGGTTTGGAGCAGCCTGGGATGGTGGGAGGTGTCCCTGCCCATGGATGATTTTTAAAGCCCCTCCCAACCCAAATCATTCAGGGTTTCCATAGTGCAGTTGGAATCTCTGCACCTGTGTAATTAGCTGTGCACTATGGATGTGCTCTCTGGCCTCCTATGCCACACCAAAGGGTGTTTGCCACTCTCAGGGAATATCAGAACGCTTTGGGAATTGTAGGACAGATCCCCAGGTAGGGGAGACTGGCAGAGTGACAGGGCTGAGAAAGGCCTTTCCCCATCTGCCTTCATTTCCAAGCAGGTTCATTTTCTTTCATCTCCTGGTGTTTGTGCACATCTCCAAGTGCACCTGCAGCCTTCACCTCCCAACACATTCACTGGAAAGAACACCAGGAACATCCAAGGTTTCCTTTTTGGATGAATAAAAACCCCGTTCCTTGTGCATTATCACAGAATCCCAAACGGGTTTGGGTTGGAAGGGGTTTAAAAATCCCTCAGTTCCACCCCTGATGGAGCAACACCCTGGGCAGGGACACCTCCCACTGTCCCAGGCTGCTCCAAACCCATCCAGCCTGGCCTTGGGCACTGCCAGGGATCCAGGGGCAGCCACAGCAAATCTGGGAATTCTATTCCAGGGCCTCCCCTGCTCCCAGCCAGGAATTCCTGCCCAAGATCCCATCTAAATCTACCTTTTCCAGCTTACAGCCATTCCCTGTGTCCTGTCCCTCCATCCCTTGTCCCCAGCCCCTCTCCAGCTCTCCTGGAGCCCCTTCAGGCCCTGCCAGGGGCTCTGAGCTCTCCCTGGAGCTTCTCCTGGCCAGGGGAGCACCCCCAGCTCTCCCAGCCTCCACAGTCTCTTCCTTTGGGATTCCCTGTGTCCCATCCCTGGACCTGTTCCCTTATGTTTTCCTCACTCCATGACTATTTTTTCTCTCTCTCTCTCGCTGCTTTTACTGCAGGAGGACTCTGCTGCCAGGACCAGAAGCGTGGGATTGGGAATGATTCCCTGAAACCCCCTGGGGTCACTTCAAGCCGTGCCAATCCTGTGGGATGGCAGCAAAACCCCCCAGGCTGGGCATGCCCCGTTCCCTGAATTCCAGTGAAACATTCCCATTCCCTGAATTCCAGTGAAATATTGCCCAGTTTTGTTTTTATGGCAGGGCCACATCAGTGCTGACCCCAGAGCTGTTCCATTTAATAGCGAGCCCCTGCTGGCTGCTTTTCCATGCAGCACACACAGGAGCAGGACTATTCTGGGATTGCATCCCGGGAACAGCCGTGACTCATCAGCTGCTGCAGCAGCCAGGAGATGAGGAGCTATTTATTATGGCTCTTCCAGGCTGTGAATTCTTCTGAGCAGCCAGTTCAGCTAGGAATTATGTAATTATTCCTCCTGGATGCTTTCTCTTATTGGTTTGTAATTACAAAATCTTCGCAGCACACTCCTGGATTTTCAGATGAAATCCTGGGAATGACTCAATGCGAGGAGAAGGGGGAGGTTCGATCTTGCCTTGTTTGTGTTTGTTTTGTTTGGCTTTAGCAGGGGTGGGTTGGCACAAACTTCACCTTTTTGTTTGGTGACACTGTTTCCGTTCCTCCTTTACTGGTCTGGAAGTTTACAAACAAATGTTTGGGATGAAATCATCCGGTCTTGGAAACTGGCAGGAGGGGAATTCCATGCGGGAGTTCCCGGCTCGCTGGGTGGGAGAAGGGCTGGATCTGGAGCTGCTGGAGTTGTCCTTGTGCCTCCCAAGTGCTGGCTCTCCCCAGGGAGGGATGAGGAGATCCGGGAGTTTTTCGGGCTGTCCCCGTGTCCGTGAACAGCCGGCGCTGCCCGTGCGTGCTCATCCCGGGCTAAGCAGCCCCGGCCCGGCAGGGAGAGGGAGAGCAATGGCAAAATCTTCGTCCTCAAGAAGAGAGGAAGGTGGGTGTGAGCCCCTCTCTGAGCTCGGGGTGCTCCTGGTGCTACCCACAGGAGCTCTGGAGCAGCATTCCCAGCCTGGCTGGGATGCAAATCCTCCCCCCCAGTGCTCAGTGGAATCAGGATCCTGCTCCGTGGCATCCAGGGATGCTAAAAACAGAAATCTGGGGATCTGCTGGACCTCAGCAAATGCTGGCTCCTGACAGGCTCCGCTCGTGCTTTGCTGAGGGGTTGGATAAATATTTCTTTGGTTTAATCCCAAATAAAAGAGAAAAAAAAAGCCACATCCTTTGATTTATAATCTCAGGCTTGTGCTGTAAACTCATCACAGCCTGAGTATTCCGAAAGTCACACAGAGGGTGAGCTGGCAAAGCTCTTGGAGAGCTCTAAATCACGTTTTAGTGTCAGATATCTTAGGGAAGTCTGTTATTTTGACACTGATCAGGGATAATTTGGCTTTAATCTTTATTCTATGCACTGTTTTGACTTTGCTGGTCAATTTTTACCACTCCCTTAGGAGGAGCCATTTAAAGATGGTTTAGCAATGAGTTTGGAAGGAGAGATTAATTCAGAATCTGAAGGCAGTGATGGCGTGGGTCTGTCTCAGGTGCATCATTTGAGCTCCTCTTGGCTCTTTCAAATCAGATTTTTCTTCTCCCCCAAGATCATGTAGGATCATGGAATGGTTTAGGTTGGAAAAGCCCTCTCAGACCATGAGTCCAACCTTGCCCCACATCCCCAAGTGCCACATCCACAGGGATTGTAAATCCCTCCAAGGATGGGGACTTGTGCAGCTGTGCCAGGGCTGGAAAACCTTTCCATGAAGGAATTTTCCCAAAATCCCAGTCGGATAAGGAGTGAGCCATCCCATTCCCGATGGCCTCAGGGTCCCTGATCCTCGCTCTGATTTTTTCAGGAACTGTTCCCTCTGCAAGTCCCTTCTCCCAGCCACGGGGTCAGTGTCCCCTCCCCACCTGTGTCCCAGCTCCAGAAGCCCCTGGAACATTCCTTGGCTTTGGCTGAGCGTTGGAACATTCCTTGGCGTTGGGCTGGGTGGGATTCAGGGAATAGGAACCGGCTGAGCCCTGAGCAAACTTTACGGGAAAAATCCCCGGGGAAAGACCCCGAAGGCAGCCGGAGGAAGCGCAGGCAGGAATTTCTTATACCTCATGCCTGTGTCAGCTAAAAGGAGAGTTCCCAAAAACGTCAGCGCCTCCCGGCTCCGGATAAAGCCCCGGGGGCGTTGGAGCCGGGTGACATCACAAGGATCGGGAATGAATCCACGGCCAGGCTGACGCCAGGGAAAATTCCGGGAAAGAAGCGGGGCAGGGAAGGGCTGAGCGCACAGACCGGCTCGCTGTGTGACTCACTTGGAGCTGAGACTGGTGTGGGGACCAAAATCTTCTTCTCCTCCTAAACAAACCCTTCCTGGTGGCCCTGAGCGAGGAGCAGATGCAATCCCGTGGTTCTGTGGGATGCCACCTCAATGCTGGGGCTGGAAAAATCCTCCAGTGCCCCTGGAGCAGGGCCAGGGAGTTGGAGAGGGCAGCTGGATGCCAGCTGCTGGCACTTGGGGACACTCATGGGGACAGAGACGTGCTGGGGCAGAGTGGCACTGAAGGAGATGCTCTCTGTGTGTCTCCATTGAAAGAACTCTCTGGAAAATGCAGAGGATAAATATTGGCTGAAGGAATCGAGGTCTGTGAGTGAAGGCTTGAAGTGGGGCTGTGTTCAATGTCCCAGTTTCCCTCAGATCATAAAAGGCTGCTGACATTTTTCATCCATAAAGAAGTTAAATTGTTTGGAGTGGAGAACAAGCTGACCCCCTTTTGCTTTGCTGCATCCAAATTGTGCAGTGTAAGAATTATTCCATTAAACTCTGCCCTCACTGCTGCTCTCCCAGACCACTTTCACTCCAGGACAGAGAGCCCAGCTGATGACAGATGGAATATGATGGCTTTATTTCAGATTAAAAGTGTTAAAAAGTGGATTCTGGCAGGGAAAAACCCCCAATCCAGCATGTTTTCCTGAGGAAACACAGAAAATTGTCAAAGCTCTAAGAAATTGTCACTTTCCATGAGATCTGAGCTGGCAGCACAGCAGCTGTGGAGGATGGATGGTGTGAGGCTGACAAAGGTCAGTTCTTCATCCAGGCTGGGGGGGCTGGGGCTGCAGGGATCCACAGGCAGGGGGACATTCCATGGAATCATGGAATCATCCTGTCCCCCCTGTGCCATGGCAGGGACCCCTCCCTCTGCCCCAGGCTGCTCCAAACCAATCCAGCCTGGCCTGGGGCACTGCCAGGGATCCAGGGGCAGCCACAGCAAATCTGGGAATTCCATCCCAGCCTCTCCCCATCCTCCCAGCCAGGAATTCCTGCCCCAGATCCCATCTAAATCCACCTTTTCCAGCTTACAGCCATTCCCTGTGTCCTGTCCCTCCCTCCCTTGTCCCCGGCCCCTCTCCAGCTCTCCTGGAGCCCCTTCAGGCCCTGCCAGGGGCTCTGAGCTCTCCCTGGAGCTTCTCCTGTCCAGGGGAGCACCCCCAGCTCTCCCAGCCTGGCTCCAGAGGGGCTCCAGCCCTGGAGCAGCTCCTTGGATCTTTAGAGAGTAAGAGATGGAGTTTCTGAGTATTGAGCAGCCCCTTCAATAAACTCTGGAATTCCATCCTCCCTCCAGAAGAGGTGGAATTTCTCGGGCTCCCAGCTGGGGACAGTGGCAGCCAGGGCTGCCAGCCCACATCCTGCCTCTCTCTGCTTCTCTAAGTTTGTAAATTTGCCAGCCACCTATTTTTATGCAATTTAATATCTTTTCAGTGGCTTCATTTTCCCTCCTGTTATTAGAGAAGCAAAGGAAAAGCTCTCCTGGGCATGAATGAGGAGCTGTGTAATGGCTTGCAGTGGCTCCATCCAAACCATTGTGCTCTGACTTGTGAATATCTATTTAATCACTGGTTTGAAAAGAGCTGATTTGTGCTAAGTGATTTTTCTTTCTTAGACTGCAGCAAGAATCTCATGCACTTGTGAGGATGCAGCACAGGCAGTCCAGCTATTCTGGGCTTCAATGGCTCCATTGAGCTGGGGAGAGGCTCAAGTAGCAGGGATCCATTCAGCTGATCAGGGGAAGGAGCTGCTGGGATGAAGTGCTAGGGTTTATTAACTCAGCCATTCCACTCAGACAGGAGCTGGGCTGTGTTTTCTACTCGTGCTGTGCTTCAGGAGCTGGGCCAGCTCTGGATGTCTCTGAGGCCGTGCTGCTGGAGGAAGCTTTGCTCCATCAGCTGCGTGTGCTTCAGGTGGCACTGCTGCCTCTGAGCCTCCTCAGGACAGTCACAGGGGGACAAGAGCCACCAGGGTGTCCCTGCTTGTGGCTTTCTGCTTCCCCCTTGTGCAAGAGGATCGGGGTTCATCGTGCCTTTGCTCACTGCAGGTACAAATTCAGCCAGATTTTGGGTTTGTGAGTGGCGAATTAACAGCGCACAGAGAAGCACGGATGGGTTTGGATGCAATCCCAGAGAACATTCCTTGCAAGAGCACAGCAAAAAGCCATCATGAATGTGTTGTGAGCAGCAATAAATCTTTCACCTGAGCAGGGTGAGTCCTGCCCAGCTTCCCAGGCTGGCACAGGCTGTGTCCCCTCGCTGCTGTCACCGAGCACAGCAGCCCTTGGCAGAAGGCAGAGCCCTGCCTGTGTAGGGCTGAGGGCTCAGCACAGCAGGCTTTGACACGAGGCTTTGTTGCCCTCTCCTTATCTCGTTTGCTCCTCACATGATGCTCAGCAGGCCCTGGCTATCTGCGTGGCATTTGCTGTCCCCTGGGTCAGCTGCTCTGCTGGGTGACACCGGGGTATTAATAGAGAGTGTCACGTTGGATTCTGGCTCGGGGCTATCAGGAGAATCCCGTTGTTTGCCTGGCTCTGGGTGCTGATGGTTCCCAGAGGCTGTCAGGGCTGGCACTGGCCAGCCCCAGGAACATCCACAGCCACAAACATCTCCTGACCTGAAGCCTGGCCTGACAAGGACAAAAGGAGATGGGGTCCTGCTGGAGGCAGGGGCACAGAGCTGTGACACAGGGACACAGAGCTGGGACACAGAGCTGGGACACAGGGACACAGAGCTGGGACACAGGGACACATCCAGGTGGGTTTGGAATGTCTCCAGAGAGAAGCTCCATGATCTCCCTGGGCAGCCATTCCAGGCCTCTGCCACCCTCAGTGTGCAGAAGTTCTTCCCCATGTTCAGGTGGAATTTGTGTTTTGCTTAATGGCCATCACTTCTTGTCCTGTGGCACCATCTATTCCAGCAGCTCCTCACTAATTTCAGGGTTTTTATCTGCTCCTCACCAGTTTCAGGTGAGCTCCTCACTAATTTCAGGGTTTTTATCTGCTCCTCACCAGTTTCAGGTGAGCTCCTCACTAATTTCAGGGTTTTTATCTGCTCCTCACCAGTTTCAGGTGAGCTCCTCACTAATTTCAGGGTTTTTATCTGCTCCTCACCAGTTTCAGGTGAGCTCCTCACTAATTTCAGGGTTTTTATCAGCTCCTCACCAGTTTCAGGTGTTTCCAGCAGCTCCTCACTAATTTCAGGTATTTTCTCTCCTGTGTTCAATCAGTGAACTCAAACATCTCCTCCTCCCCATGGGAGTAACCCTCAGTGCCTCCTCACCACACCAAATGTTTCCCCACAGTGAGTGAATATTTTCAAATGGATCCACTTTGGCCATCGATTGCCTCTGCCTGTTCATTCTTCATTAGCTCAGGTCAAACCCTTTATCAATACCCTTTATCAATACCCTTTATCAATACTCTTTATCAATACCCTCAAATACCCAGGAAGGCTCAATTCTTATTCGCTCAGGAGTGAAGCTTTTACTGCAATCAGATACAATGATTTTGTGCCAGGCCCACACACTTGTGCTTACTCACACTGCAAACTTCACCTTCTGTGTAATTAAGCAGTAATTAATCCTAGCAAGCTCTCTGCTCCTATTTATTCCAAAACATCCTGTGGCTGTGGCTGCTTTGTTGCTTTGTTGCATGCTCCTGGACTTGCTGAGTTGCTTCAGGTTTTAGTTTTGGGCTGATTTTGCTCAGTGCCCACGCATCTCTTATTTCTTTTGAAAAGCTTTATGGTTTGGAGGAAGTGACTCCAAAACAGTGATTCCAGCGAGTGATTTTCAACATGAAACAGAGCTTCTAAGGGATCATTAATTAAGGAAGATCGAAATGAGCCCTGGAGCAGGTCTGGAGAAGATTTGCAGGTCTAGGGAACATTAAGAGTGTTATTAAATGATATTCTGAGTGCCAGCAGCGCTCTATCTTTTTTCACATCAGCGAAATCATCCCAAGAGGGTTTGATTTGCTGCCTGACCCCATCACTTGGCACAAACCACACGAAATGTGCTGCAGGATTTTTGCCCTGCCTGGATTTTAAAAGGCCTGCCTTTAAAAGGTTTTGTTCTTGCTGCTCACCACCTCTGACTTCTCTCTACGCTGGAGAAGCTTTTCCTTCTGCTAAATCCAGTTTGCTGTCCTGAGTGATTAAAGCTCATTGCAGGCCATGTGACTGAACAGCAGTAAAATGAAAATCTGGGGTTCAGCCTGACCCTGTTTTCCCCGCTGTGGTTTCGCAGCTGCCCGAGGAGGAGGAGGGGAGGCAGCGCGGGCAGAGCTGTCCCCGCCGCCTCCTGCCGAGGGGTCCCTTCCGCCTCGCTGGCCTTGGGAAAAATGCAAATTTATGGAAATACTGTCTGGGCTGGCAGGCTTTGTATTCCCCGGCTCTGCCTGCGCCCGAGCTGGGCTGGGCATCTCACAGAATTGTGGAATCATGGAATGGTTTGCATTGGAAGGGATCTTAAAGCTCATCTCATTCCTACCATGGCAGGGACACCTGCCACGGTCCCAGGCTGCTCCAGCCCCATCCAGCCTGGCCTTTCCTGGGATCCAAGGGCAGCCCCAGCTGCTCTGGGAATTCTATTCCAGGGCCTCCCCGCTCTCCCAGGGAACAGATCCTTCCCAATATCCCATCTAACCTTGGCCATTGGGAAGCCATTCCCTTTGTCATTTCTTGTCGCCAGTCCCTCTCCAGATCCCCTGGAGCCCCTTTAGGATCTCCCTGGATCAGTGTCCCTTGAGTTCTGCTATTAATGCCAGCAGGAATAACATGGGGTTGGTGTTTACCCCCATCACTCCCACGGGAAAGCTGTTCAGTGCTCTGGCTGCTCTCGAGGCACAGATTTCCCTCTGATTTACAGCCTCAGTTTATTCCTGTCCATTTTCCCCCCTCTTGTTTTTACACCAGCGTTGTCCTTTAGCACAAAGACCCCGTTTCCTTTGGTGGCCTTTGCCTCTGGCACTTGTGACACCCCTCTGGGGGGGACAGCAGCTGCCATTCGCAGCCCCCCCAGTGAGCCAGACCCCTCAGACAGAGCAAACGCTTTGTGCCGAGGGGCCAGGATTTTCCATCTTTCATCTTTTCCCCTCAGACAGCAGCAGGTGGAAGGTGCTCACGACTGGGATTTTGAACTGAGCTTCTGCTGGCCCTGAAATGATCACTGAGAGCTCTAAAAGAGATTGTCCCTGGAATCACATCCGTGGGCTCTGACATTTGCTATCGCAGTGTCCTTCCCCGTGGGTAGGAAAGATGGGGAGTGCAGGCATCTGAGGGATGTGAAACAAGGAAAATTTTGCTGAAATGTACCCAGCTGGATTAATTATTGTTAAAGGCCGAGTCTCCAAAGGATTTCATGATCTGAATACCATCTTAGGACATTTCACTGTCTTTTTACTGACAGGCTCCATGGATCCCAATTATGGAGATAAATCCAAAAACCAGGTCAAATATTTATTCCATGAATCAAGTGGAAAGGCTGGATGCATTTCTGAGCACAGCAGCTTTCCAAGCACCCATTGCTGGACTTTTGGATAGAGGCTGGGGGGAATTCAAAACATTAGTGCAGGAAATGTGTAAATCTTCCACCTCAAAGGCTGCCTGCTCAGCTCAGGTGAAATGGAAACTCTGTGGTGCCTGTAAGTTGTCACTTTGTTCCTGTCTCCGCTGTGGTTACAGCAGATGAGAGGAGCTCTGTGAAGTGGGGTCGGACAGAATGAAGCAGCTCAGAGCTTCCCCCCTGCCTGAAAAGGCAAAAGTGCCTCTGGAGTCATGCCAGGACTGTCTGTTTAAGGGCTGGATGGAATAAAGCCTGGCTCTGGCCAGCAGCCTCCCGATGCTCCGGCTCCGTGCGGATCCGGGGATGCTTTCCTGTGTGCTGGGAGCACAGGGGATTTATGGATGGGGCCTGAAGGCTTGGCTTTGCCATCAGTGTGCTCTGGCAAGGGAGTTAGGTGCAGATTAACCTCAGAGGGGTAGGAGATGCTGGAAGATGCATCAATAAAAGATGGAATATAGGACTGGAATTCCCCTTCTGTTGCCGGTAATATCCCAGTGGGGAAAAGGCAGGGCTGGACCCTGTGTTCGCACTCGCTGGGTGGAATTATCCCCCCACGCTGGTTCTGGGCAGGGATCCAGGCTCATCCAGAGCCAGAAGGGCTGGAAGGTGTCCTGGAGCCCCACCAGCAGACACCAATGTCCCTGCCACATGAGCCAGGCAGCCTCCAGGCAACCTCCGTGAGCTGTGGATTGGGAGAGACAGTCTGAGAAGTGCTGCAGGGCTCGGTGCAGCTGGGAAAGCTGGGAAAGCTGGGAAAGCTGACACGGAACGGAGCAGAGCAGCCAGGCCAGGCCGGGATAAGCACTGCCCTGTGGCTCGAATGGAAACATTTGTGCCGCGGGACAGCAGCACCTCACAGAGCAGGTGCTGCCAAAATCCCGTGTCTGGAGCACCGTGCTGTCCCTGTGCCGCCTGTCCCGCTGGCCACGAGCCATTCCAGCACTTCCCAGCAGGGAAAAGTGGCAGTGTTCCCCTGGGGACACTCAGCTGGGTTCTGCCATGCGGCAAAAGCACAGCTCGAGCTGGAGGCTTGGTCCTGGTGAGCTGCGGGTGGGTGGAGAGTGCGGGGCAGAAACACCTGCGGGGTGAGCAGAGCTGGCAGAGGAGCGGCTTCACGGAATCCTGGGAAACTCTGGATTGGGAGGGACCTTCCAGCTCATCTTGGGCATGGGCAGGGACACCTGCCACTGTCCCAGGCTGCTCCAGCCTGGCCTTGGACATTGCAGGGATCCAGGGGCAGCCACAGCTGCTCTGGGCAGCCAGCGCCAGTCGTAGCTTGTTATGCCTTAGCTGGGTAGGAGGGGAAGCAACTGATCCATCAGTTGTTGGCTGGAATGTTTGCAGGAGGAAAAAGCCCTTAGGAAATGGCATGGCTGCCCATGTTGGGAATGATCACGCTCACATCCATATGTCTTTCCAAGCTCTGGAAGTAAAATTAGAGGTGGGGTGTCTGCTTTGTTTGACTGTGCCTTGCATTTTCCAGAGATTAATGGCAGAGAACCAGTGGAAGAGGATAAAATAGCCCAGGATTTACATTTGGAAAAATAACAACTGGATTTTAGCACTCAGGATTCCTTCCCTGGGGGATGTTCACTTGTTACAGGATAATGTCGAGCTGCTTATCTGTAGTAAACATGAAAAGGATTACGTTTTTTGGAACCCTTCATGCTAAGAGAGCATCCAAACTCATTTTCACCTCCCACTGCACTTTCCCAACCATCTCCTGGTGGCTGCTCCAAGCCGGCAGGGTGCTGGATACAATCCCTGACATTTGCTGTGCAAACCAGGAGCCTCCCCAGGGTGCTGCAGGATGGGTTCTGGGAGCTGGCAGGGCTCTGGAGACTCGTTTTTATCTCGGGGCTCTGCTGAAGGTGGGTTGGGGTTGCAGAGGGAGCAGCAGCAGCTCTGGGGTCTGTTTTGGGCTCCGTGTGTGAGCAGTGCAGAGGCTGTGCTTATGCTGCCTGTGTGGTACCCATTGAGCAGGACAACAGAAACAGAGTGAATTAAAATCACAGACTGGTTTGGGTTGAAAGGGACCTTAGGGATCATCCAGTGCCACCTCCCACCAGCCCAGTTTGCTGCAAGCCCCATCCGACCTGGCCTTGAACTTCTTTATTCAGAGATTACAAAGTCAAGTAAACAGATATTTTTGCTTTTGGATACATGCAGAGGCTTAATGATGTGTTTAGCAGCAGCTGACAGCTCCTGTTACAAACACTTCCGTCGCTGCTGCCGGTGCCTGTGCCAGGCAGCTGTGACAGGGCTGGGAGGGGTGCAGGGGCTGCTGCCTTTCTCTGGGGGCACTGAGCTCTGGAGACTGCGGGATCAGGAATCACAGAGCAGCTTGGCTTCCATGGGACCTTAAAAATCATCCCCTTCCACCCCTGCCATGGCAGGGACACCTCCCACTCTCCCAGACTGCTCCCAGCCCCAGTGCCCAACCTGGCCTTGGGCACTGCCAGGGATCCAGGGGCAGCCACAGCAAATCTGGGAATTCCATCCCAGCCCCTGCCCACCCTCACAGCCAGGAATTCCTGCCCAAGATCCCATCTAAATCTACCTTTTCCAGCTTACAGCCATTCCCTGTGTCCTGTCCCTCCATCCCTTGTCCCCAGCCCCTCTCCAGCTCTCCTGGAGCCCCTTCAGGCCCTGCCAGGGGCTCTGAGCTCTCCCTGGAGCTTCTCCTGTCCAGGGGAGCACCCCCAGCTCTCCCAGCCTGGCTCCAGAGGGGCTCCAGCCCTGGAGCAGCTCCGGGGCTCCTCTGGGCTCTCTCCAGCAGCTCCAGGTGCTGCTGCTGCTGGAGCCCAGGGCTGGGGCAGCTCTGCAGGTGGGGCCTCATCTGGATGAAAGCAGTCAGGAGCTACGCAAGGGACAAACCCAGCAGAGGGATTTGAACTTTTAAGAGGTTCCTAAGAGTAACAATGTTTTCCCTAAGTGGGAGAAGGTCGGGAGGGGAAGGTCAGAAAGGCCTGTGGGGCTGGGAGCTGTCACCCTGGCGAGCCCTGTGCCCGTGCCAGGGCTGTACTTGGTCCCATCCTGGGCCATTAAGTGCTGATGGTTTCAGGCACAGCCCTTTCCACATGGAAGATTATTTAGGAAAAGCAGCAAGCTGTTCAGATAATGGGGAACAGGTGCACAGCATTCGAGAGCAGCCAGGCAGCAGGAGGAACAGCATTTTTCCTTGTTTATGGTTTTAAGAATCCTGAGGAATGTCTTGGTGAGATTCAAGAATCTCAGAAAAGGAGCTTTATAATTAACAAAGTCTGCCCAAACCTCTGGAAATATTTTGGAAACCTTTGCTATCATAAAGGTGGTACTGTAGTTAAGAGATGGGGAGAGGCGTTCTCTGGAATGACTCTGGGAAGGCAAAGCAGATGGTGAACCTTCTTGGAGAGTCAGTGCTGTCATCCTCGGGAAAAGTGTAAATTCCCAACATAAACACAAATCCCTGAGCCTGCCTGGTCTGCTGGGCTGAGATGTGTTTGTGTTTCATACTCCAGAGCCAACTGTGGGGCTGTGTGGCTCTCATGGAAGCCACCTGACTGGCAATGACTACAGGAATGACTGAATTACACCCAGACCATGGCGCATTCCTGTTTCTCAGTCTTTCTGCCAGATTGTGCCACCTTCCAAGACTGCTGCTGGGCAATGCTAATCCAGGGATGCCGGTTCCTGAAGCTGCTGAAGGGTCTGGAGTGGAAATACGAGGAACGGCTGAGGGCACTTGGCTTGTTCCCCTTGGAGGAGACTGAGGGGAGGCTCACCAGAGTCTGGAGCCCCTCCCGAGGGGCAGTGGAGGGGCAGCACCAATTTATTCTCTCTGTGACAGGGACAGCACCTCGGGAACGCTGGAGCTGGGCCAGGGGAGTTCAGGTTGGATTTGGGGAAAGGCTCTTTCCCCAGAGGCTGCTGGCACTGCCCAGATCCGCAGGGAATGGGCACAGCCCCGAGGCTGCCAGAGCAGCTCCAGGAGCGTTCGGGCAGCGCTGCCAGGGTGGGAATGTCGGGTGTCTGTGCAGGGCCAGGGCTTGGATCGATGATCCCTGTGGGTCCTTCCAGCTCAGGGGCTCTGTGATCCTGTGTTGTTACCTCTGCAGCATCTGAGGGCTGGGGGCTGCTGTTCCGAGCTCTCTTTGTTTGCAGAGTGACTCACGAACCTCGCTGTGTTTTACAATGATTTCTCCTGGCTCGCCGTTGGCTGTTCATTACCGTGGCTCAGCTTCGCACAGGTCCAGGGCCGGTGCCCGCTCGCAGCTAACTCCTGCCACCTGCTGTCTCCTTCCTTCTGGCTTCCCTGAGATCCTGCTTTCCTGAGGGATGCAGAAATGGAGCTGCACTGGCCCAGCTCGTGCTGAGCGCTGCTGTACAGCCCCTGCTCCCCTCTCTGCCCTTCCTTTGCCTCCCTTCCTTCCTTTGCCTTCCTTCCTTCCTTCCTTCCTTCCTTCCTTCCGCCTATCCCACGTGGAACCACTTGAAGAAGATCTCCAAGATTATCAAATCCATCCATTCCCACCACTGACCGTGTCCCCAAGTGCCACATTTACTCAGCTTTAAATCCCTCCCAGAATGGAAGCTCCACTCCTGCCCTGGGCAGCTCTTGTGGTGCTGCTGTCACCTTTCCTCCTCTGGAAACTCAGCTCTGGCAGGGACTCAATTCCCTGGAATCCCTTGGTGGCCTCTGGACACACGGCCACCCCTGCGAGTGTCCAGCACTGGGAAATGCTGGTAAAAAGATCTGATAACACAGGCTGGAGGCAGGCAGGGAATGCTGGCAGCTCCCACACATCCTAGAGACATCTCCTATGGAGACAAGGATTTTGGAAGGGTTTGTAGGGACCTCAGATACCAAATTTCTGGCCCATATGTTTAGATAATGTAATTTATATCACAAATGGGATGTCTCACTGTGAGTGCTGTTACTTGAGGATAAACTGGAAAGGAAATTTTGGGGGCTTTTTGTGCTTTGTACTCTGCCATCCTTATTTTTAAGTAGGCTAATGCAGCTTTTTTTTTCTACTTGGGCAAAGCCTATGGGGTGTGCAAAGTTTGGAGAGGACCCTGACAGTGTGTGCAGTGTTCTGAACACGGTGATGAAGTTTTTCCAGCAGAGCTCAGCAGTTAACTTCCAACAGAAAAAAATGAGTTGGAAATGCAGCTCCGAGAGGGCACCTTTACAATCCCGTTACAGTTCTTACCAATTCCAGCAAATGTTTGTTTGGGGGATATTTTTGGCATCAGGACTCAGTTGCAAACCAGGAGCAAGTGGTGACAAACACAAGGTTAAGCTCTTGCTCTGTGTATCTCAGGTCACATTTTCCTAACGTTGGATCATCCAATTTCCCCATATTCCAGTTCTTGTAACTATTAAAAAGCAGTGACTGCAGAGTTATTCCTGGGTATTCTTGCTCACAGGCTGTACCTCTGGGTGTGCCTGTTCACTCCTGGCAGAGGTAGCTCCAAACTCGGGAATTGGTGACTTTTGGGGGAATTTGCTGTTAACTTCTGGCTGAGCACATGGATGGCTGAGTGCTGGACCAAGGCCAAGGAAAAAGAGCGTGAGGAACGCTGGCTGCATGTTGAACTTGAGGAAAGGAATAAAAGCACTTTTCAGTTGGATTAAGCACGTGATCCCTACAGCAGCTTTCCAGGTGCTGGCCCAGGGAACACGGGAAGCAGGCAGAAGGAGCTGGAGCAGCCATGGTATTCCCAGCTGGGCACTGGCTGTGCCAGGCATCTCACCAAGGCAGCCTGAATGTGTCCAGCTCACCCCAGTGACATAGAAATCTGGAAAACTTGCAGGGTTCAGGCATTAATATTTCATGTGCTCCTCCTGCCACAGTTAAAACTCTCTCTGCAGAGAGAAGAGAGAGCTGGGGCTTTCCCTGCCACTGTGCTCAGGGAATCTTCTGGATTAAGGAGTGGAGGGATGGAGAAAGGCATGGCAGGGACCACAGCCTGGTGTCCTGATGGGACAACATCCGCCATGGGATGAGGCACTGGAGCAAGCACTCGGCTCCTACTGCAAGGAGACAAAACCTGACTTCCAAAGGCAAGGAAACTCCTCCTGAGTGTGGCTGTGGCTCACTTGGCTTCCCGGGCCAAGGTCACACATCTGGTGTTTCTGTCAGGCCCAAATGCCCAGGCAGAGGAGGCCAGCCTGCTCATTTTCAGCATTTACAAGGGGTGTCACTTGCTAGAGTGGCAGGGTGACTTGCAGAAGCCAAGTTATGAACCCACAAGAAAGTGGGTGTAAAATGGAAAAGGTGACAAAAAGTTTAGTGCTTTTTTTTTTTTTTTAGTTTTTTTTTTTTTTAGTTTTTAAACTGCCCTTCATTTTGCAGCACAGCTGTTTGAAATTCACTGAACTGAAACTTTGAATGGCTAAAACACAGTTTGGGCATCCAGCTCCCACAGCTGCTAAGTGCTCACAAATGTTGCAGGGTTTCAACAGTTTGGCTCCAGAGCTGATGGGGACAGGGCTGGGCTGGAGCGTGTTGTCACATTGTGGTGTCTTTAGTCCCTGTTGTGCTCATCAGGCTTGGAGTGGGGTTTGGCAAATTGAACCCCAGGGCTTGTGCAAAAGGCCTTGAGGGTGGAGTGAGGTGCTGAGAATCATGGAATCCTGGAATGGTTTGGGTTGGGAGGGACCTTAAAGCCCATTCCATCCCCTGCCATGGGCAGGGACAGCTCCCAGTGTCCCAGGCTGCTCCAGCCTGGCCCTGGGCACTGCCAGGGATCCAGGGGCAGCCACAGCTGCTCTGGGCACCTGTGCCAGGGCCTGCCCACCCTGCCAGGGATGGACTCTCCACCATCCCCAATGTGTCCCTGCCCTCTTCTGCTGCTGTGTGCTCGTGCTGAGAGCTGTGCTGAGCTGCCAGGAGCAATTCATGCTGAAGGAAGCACGAGCAGAGGCAGGACAGGAGCCTCTGGGGTAAATGTTTATGGTCACACAGGGTCCTCCTCGCACACAAAAGAAACGCTCCAGCGGGCTCCCAGGCTGGTGACACGGTGACAGCCACGCTGGGGTGACACGGTGACAGCCACGCTGGGGTGACACATGCCCTGCAAGCCCCCCTCCTTGCCACAGGGGTGTGACTCGCGGTCTGTGTTTGTGTTTTCACAGCTTCGATGTGGAGAATGGGCCGTCCCCGGGGCGCAGCCCGCTGGACCCGCAGGCCAGCTCCTCCTCGGGACTCGTCCTGCACACGACATTCCCGGGCCACAGCCAGCGCCGGGAGTCGTTCCTGTACAGATCCGACAGCGACTATGACCTCTCACCAAAGACCATGTCCAGGAACTCCTCCCTCCCGAGTGAACAGTGAGCATCAATCCAGCTCGTGTTTTACACTCTCTAAGAGCTTTCAGGGCTGCTCTAATCCTCAGAGCTCTGTTAAGGGGAGCTTATGGGTGGTGCTGGCACATTTCATAGCTGGAATGCACAAAACAGGCGCTGATCCAATATCCTCTCCCATCCCATCCTTCAAATATTCCCATTTCCTCCAGAATTTAGCAGAAGAGCTTTCAAAGCCGTATCCTGGAATAACAGAGAGGTTGTGCTGTACTTTTATTTATAGTATTGCTGTTCCCCATGCTGTTTTGGGGGCTGCTTCCTAGAACCAAGTGCTGTTCCCACGAGCCATGACAGATCTCGAGAGGATCAATACCCACAGAGTGTCCTGCATTCCCAGCCCTTTCTTCTGAAAGGCACATTTTAAAGTTTTAAAGTGGCCATTAAGCTATTAAAAAAGTGCTCATAAAACAAAGTCGAACTGTTGCGAAAGTTTTGTCACAGAATGGAAATCTGAATATTAGCCAGATCCGTGAGAATCCTGCAAGAAACCATCCCTGCTGTGAGTAAAAGCAGAGTAAATATTTATTGAAGGAAACACTCCAAAATATGCAAATAGTGTTTGGTGTAAATGGTGAGTTGTAGCAATTCCCAGCAGTGTGCTGGGGTGGGGGAATCCCATCATTTCCCCCAAATTCATGGCTGTCTGCAGCTGAAGCGTCCATCCACCGTGGGCACAGAGGCTAGCACTTGGGAAAGAGTCTCCATCCGTGTGGAGGAAATTTTAATTAAATTTAGACTTAATAGCACTGATACCCGAGTGAGGATGAGAGGCTGACTGCTGTGGCAGCACAGTGGGGAGAATTCCTCTTTGGAAGGGTCAAGCACTGGTGAACAATTCTCTAGAGGGTCCTGTGGCAGCCTGGAGCTGGCTCTGCTGCCATTGCTTAGTGCATCCTGTCATTAATTATAGGATTAATAATAAAATTGACCACAACGTTGCTCCTAAGAGCACCTAAAGGGGCTCAAAAAGAGCTGGAGAGATACTTGGGACAAGGGATGGAGGGACAGGACAAGAAGGAATGGATTGAAGCAAAAAGTGGGTAGATTTATATGGATATTGGGAAGGAATTCCTGGCTAGGAGGGTGGGCAGGCCCTGGTTCAGAGTGCCCAGAGCTGCCCCTGGATCCCTGGCAGTGCCCAAGGCCAGGCTGGATGGGTTTGGATCCACCTGGGATACTGGAAGATGTTCCTGCCATGGCAGGGGTGGCACTGGATGTGGGCTTTAAGCTCCCTCCCAACCCAAACCTTTCAATGATTCTATACCCTGCCATCTCTCAGTTAGGTAAATCACACAGAATGTTCTATACACGCACAAGTACCATAACTAATACCTCAGAAAAACCCAAAACAAAACAACAAAAAAAAAAAACCAACCCTCTTTGCTGGCAGTGGTGTGATTTTGCTCACAACTTCTGCTCAAATCTTCCATGATGAAAACAGCCGGACAAAACCTGGCGTCTGAACAAGGTTAAAGACTGCGACAGAGATCAACAAAAGGCAGGAAATTCAAAGGTGACCTTTCCCTGCACCACTACGGTTGGTTTTTTTCCACCATGGTGCAAGCATGAGCCTTAACTTTTGAATTTCCTGGCTTTTATTGCCTGGCGTTCCCAGTCCGAACGCTTGCTTCAGCTGGTTGTTTTGGGTATACACGATGACCTTTCCATTAGGAACAAGTTTTTATGTGGTGTTAACTAAATGCTGAGTGGGTTCGTTCATGAGGAAAACCCCCTGAGGAAAACAGTCATTCCCTGAATTTTGCTCTGTTTGAAGACAGAAATTTATAATTTTTCTCCCTTTTTCCTTAGGCATGGTGATGACCTGATCGTCACACCTTTCGCCCAGGTGAGTTGGGGTCATATTGGCCTCTAAAATAATTTTTCTAAAGCATTAAAGCGGAGAAGGTGACACCTGCGGTTTTGTCTCCCTCAGGTGCTGGCCAGCCTAAGAAGCGTGAGGAACAACTTCACGCTTCTCACCAATTTACACGGCACCTCCAACAAGTAAGCCTGGCTTTTTAAGCTCTTTTCGGACCGAGCAGGGACGGCGGGGCCGGGCAGGGGCGGCGGGGCCGGGCAGGGACGGCGGGGCCGGGCAGGGGCGGCGNGGGAAGGGGCTGCAGGATCCCTGAGGGAGCTGGGAAGGGGCTGCAGGATCCCTGAGGGAGCTGGGAAGGGGCTGCAGGATCCCTGAGGGAGCTGGGAAGGGGCTGCAGGATCCCTGAGGGAGCTGGGAAGGGGCTGCAGGATCCCTGAGGGAGCTGGGAAGGGGCTGCAGGATCCCTGAGGGAGCTGGGAAGGGGCTGCAGGATCCCTGAGGGAGCTGGGAAGGGGCTGCAGGATCCCTGAGGGAGCTGGGAAGGGGCTGCAGGATCCCTGAGGGAGCTGGGAAGGGGCTGCAGGATCCCTGAGGGAGCTGGGAAGGGGCTGCAGGATCCCTGAGGGAGCTGGGAAGGGGCTGCAGGATCCCTGAGGGAGCTGGGAAGGGGCTGCAGGATCCCTGAGGGAGCTGGGAAGGGGCTGCAGGATCCCTGAGGGAGCTGGGAAGGGGCTGCAGGATCCCTGAGGGAGCTGGGAAGGGGCTGCAGGATCCCTGAGGGAGCTGGGAAGGGGCTGCAGGATCCCTGAGGGAGCTGGGAAGGGGCTGCAGGATCCCTGAGGGAGCTGGGAAGGGGCTGCAGGATCCCTGAGGGAGCTGGGAAGGGGCTGCAGGATCCCTGAGGGAGCTGGGAAGGGGCTGCAGGATCCCTGAGGGAGCTGGGAAGGGGCTCAGGCTGGAGCAGAGGCTCAGGGGGAATTTGTGGCTCTGCACAGCTCCTGGCAGGAGGGGACAGCCAGGGGGATTTGGGATCTGCTCCCAGGGAACAGGGACAGGAGCAGAGGGAACGGCCCCAGGCTGGGCCAGAGGTGGTTTTCTGAATATCAGGAGGAGTTTCTTTGCAGGAAGGGTTGTCCAGCTCTGGCACAGCGGCCCAGGGTAGTGACAAGTCCCCATCCCTGGAGGGATTTAAAAGCCCTGTGGATGTGGCACTTGGGGACATGGAGCTGTGGTGGCCTTGGCGGTGTCGGCAGTCTTGGCAGAGACTCAGAGGTCTCTGTCAACCTAACCAATTCCATGATCTTCATCACATTGCCTATCCCAGGCTGTCCCACCTTGCCTGTCCCAGGCATTCCATATGTGCCCAGCTCGGAGCAGGGGCATCATCTCTGTTCAGTCAAGCCATGGTCCTGCCCTGCTTTTCCACCACTGCTGCACAGAGCAATAATAACCCCAGAATTGTTTGAGCTGGAAGGGATCCAGCAGAATCAACTCCAACTCTTAATTGGCTTGGGATCAAACCCCCAAACTTGGCATTCTCAGCACCAGGCTCTACCCAGCTGAGCCAATCTCACATGAGTTGTTCATGGGCAGAGGTCAAGGGGAGCACCCCAGACTTGGGGCTCTGGGCACAACAAGGATTTCCCAGCAGCAGCATCCTGGAGCTCAGCTCCGAGAGGGCTGCACAGAGAACTGAGTCCCACATCACTTCCTCTGACACCAACTGCTCTGCAGGAGGAAGGTGATGCACTCAGGAGGAGGATGTTGTTTTTTCTACCTGCTGAACAGGAGAAACCAAACAAACTCCTTTTTACGCCTTTGTCCGGAACCACCGTTTCCCCTTGGCTATTTATACTGAGCCACTCATCGTCATCCTCTGGCCTGCTTGGCCCCAGGAGACCTGATGGGCCTCCAACCAAACTCATTCATTCCTGGCAATGTGCACCCACCCATGCCACTGATCCCACCCTGGCACTGCCCCTGGCTCCAGGAGGGCAGGATGAGGTGCAGGGATGTCCCCATGGGACACCACAGGCTCACCTCGCTCCAGGTGCGAGTGGCATCACCTGGTGCCCAGCACGAGCTCACAATCTTTATTTTACATCAAGCCCAGCATTTTATCCAGGCATGAGGTTTTCCCTCCTGTTGATTCCCCTTGGCAAATTGTGATGGGAAGGAACTGCTGCATTCCAAGATGGAGGTTAATAAAAAAACAGATGGCTTAAATATTCTTTTTTTTTTCAAGCTTTGCTTTTTTGGAAAGCTCAGGAATTTTGGCAGTTCCTAATGAGGAATCTGATACTGGACAGGGCCGGAAGGAAATGAGGGTGTAACCTGTAGGACACACAGGCATCTTACAGTGTCCTTTGGAAAACATTCCCAGATTTGATTGAGGCATAAAGTCGTTTACCCAGCTGAAGTAAAAGTCATTACATTTTTAAACCACCCCATGCCAAACATCCCAATCCATGGCAGAATGTGCTTCCAGGTGCCACAGAGCTTCTCACACGTTTTCCAAAGAGCTCTGCTGGGTTGCAGCCATGCTGCCAGCTCATGATTTTATCATCTGTCTCATGATATGTGATATTTTACTTAAACTTCTGCTCTGGGGATCATAAGAATCTCAGCTTTTCTTTAACCCCTCCTCTCCTCTATTTGTCCTCCTCTTCCTCCACTGCTCCTGGCCCAAGCAAGGAAACGAGGATGCTGCCCCACATACTTGCTGGAAAATATGAATGTTAAGGCCTGGAGGAAAAGAAAAATAAAAACAACACAACAACTGGCAGTCATATTTTTTGGACTTTTAACGTCAGGGTTCTTGAGGCAGTTTCCTGATTGGAAAAGGGGAGAGGATGATTAATGGCTTTGGAGTGCCGGAGTTTGGCAATTGCAGCCCAGGACGCGGTCGGGAAGCATCCGGAGCCTGCTCCGTGTAATAGCCTGCGGCAGGAGGGAAGGAGCGGGCAGTGGTGGCTGAGAAAGGACAGGGCTGTCAAAACTCTCATCTCCAGCCCTGCCCCCTGGCTGCCCGGAAAGCAGGATGGGCACGTGGATGTGATGGTGCCGGCTCTGGAGCGGGGAATACCGTAGGGAACAGCGGCTCATCCCTTCCCACCCCCACAAAGGCATGTCAGTGCAGCTCAGGGTTTGGAGATCCCTGCAGCCCGCATCCCTCACTTCTGGCAGTGCTGCAGCCGTGGCGCGGTGTCCCTGTCGGGGAGTTTCTGTTTTTCAGAGATTTTGAGATTTGGCTTTTCAAAGGCTCAGCAGAGGCAGGTCGGGGCACATTTGCAGGGAATCGAGCACCCAGCGTGTGTGCCCTGTGCTGAACCCTTCGGAGCACCTGGGTCCTGCTCAGAACAGCCTCTGGATGCCAGGGAGGCTCCTGCCGGGAGCCCGCGGGTCCCAGGGCTGGAAGCAGCGCTGGAATTGCGCTCCAGACCTCGCCTGGACAGCGAGGCCTTCCCGGAGCGCTTCTGGAGGAGCCCCCGGAGCTACAATTGCAGCGCAATTGAGCCGCTCTGCCTGCTTTGATTCGAGCTTCAAAGGAGAGCTGGCGAATAATGGAATAATGCATGTTGCAGTTCAGCGGCTGACTCCGAAATTTGGGGTTAGGGAGGTTGGCAAAGGGAGAGTGTGGGGAAATCTGGCTTCAGTTGAAATGGATCTGAAACTTCTTAGGGAAGCAGGCAGCCAAACTTTCATTTTTGGTCAGCCTGAAGTACTGCACTCAATCCAAACTGAAGTGTCTTGATTTTGGTGTCAACTCTTTTTAACTCCTTTAAAAAACAAGTCTCTGATGATGGTTTCAGCTTGAAAAATTAACAGTTTTGTTTGGCAAGTCTCACAGGGAGCTGTGTTGACATTTGGAGAGAATGTGCACCTTTTTCCAGTCAGACCCTGCTGGCTTGACTTGAACCAATTTTTTTCAGATAGCTTTTGGCCCCTTGAAAATCCAGGAATTTCTGCTGAGATTGTTGCTCAGAGTCCAAAAAGCATCCTTTAGCTATTTCAGAGCTAAACAACAGTGACTGCAGCATCCTCTTCCTCGCTTCAGGAGCAATTCCAGTGCTAACTGGAGGGTGCAAAAGCACATTTCTGACCTTACCTATGGCACTGCCTTGCAGCAGCTTGACATCACTTCGGGGTCCATTCCAGACTCTGTAGGGAAAAGCTTTATGGGAAAAGGCCTTGACCACAGGGGAGCCACCAGAGCCTGGTCCTTGCTGCCTTCAGGCATATTTAGAGCACAAAGTTGCAAAGGCAGCATGGGGTGGTTTCTCCTCATTTCCAGCTCGTGGAACAGGCAGGGAGCAGCCATCTCTGGCTTCCCCAAACAGATCTGTGAATACTGCTCAACAAATCTTTGTGAAGTGTTTGGGGTTTTCTTGGGAGAATGGAAAAAGATTTTTAACTGAGGGAGCTGGCAGGGGTTGGAATGACAAAATCCCACCTCCTGACAGAGAATTCTTTATCCCTCTTAGGAGATCTCCAGCCACGAGTCAGCCACCTGTCTCCAGAGTGAACCTGCAAGGTACGTGTGGGATTTGGGGATGGGCTGCCAGGCCAAGTGCACACAACTCTGATTGCCCAGTTCTGCTCACAGCTGCTTCTCTGCCCCCTCCCTGCTGCAGCTCTGGGCTCCTCCTGCAAAAACCCTTAGGAGAGAACTACCAGGCTCCAAATATTGTTATTTTAATCACTTGGTTTGGGGTTTCTGCTGGTGCATTAGCACAGGAGATGAACATGATTTTGGTTTGATAGTCATGGCCACAGTGGCTGCTGTTCTTGTGAGTCCCTGTGAGCACAGGCCTGGACAAGCCCCAGCCCACGAGCCTTGAACAGGCTCAGACACAGCTGGGTCTTTTTTTTTTTTTTTTTTGTTAATTCTGTTTATTTCAGTTTGTTTCCATGTGATCTGTGTACTCAAACCTTTCCTGGGTGAGACTTCCTTGGCTTCCTGCTGGGAAGGGGGTGCCAGGACATGGTGGGGTGGGCAGCACCGTGAGGGCTGCTCAGGCAGGGGGAAGGACAAGGATGAGCAGCAGAGCTGATCACTTAGGACAGGTTTATTTGCATTGGCACCCGGGTTTAGCCAGGCTCAGGGTCCCTAGAACCCCGCTCAGGCTCAGAGCTGGCCCCACTCGCACTAATTCAGAGATTGCTCAGGAGAGAAGGAGACAAGATTTGGAGCAGTGCCCGTTTGTAAGGTTTAATCTCAGCCTTTCCAATAATTACATGCTTGGAGGGACTAATAAAGCTTCATTTCCACAGCATGTGAAGCCTGGATAACTATCATTTCCTCTCCTGCTGTGTGTTATTTATTCTCAGGGGACACGCAGAGGTCTGGACACTTCCAGATTAGGTTCCTCCAAACTTGTTAATGGGAGATGGAAACCTCTGATGCAAAAACAAAACTGGACACTACAATCTTAAACTCCTTTCTCTTTCTGTCACAGCCAGCAGGAATGCAACTCGTCACCTGATTTAAAGCTGGGTCTAACGAGGCTTTGAGTTCGTGCCTGTGTAAAAAAAAAATATAATAATCATGGAAAATGTCTCAGGCTTTCCATAGATCTGCTTATGTAACTTAGACAATCTAATAACGAGAGAATGTCTTTCCAGGAATTTTTAGGTTCATTTTCTTAACACTTTCAGTGGAAAAAATAGCTTTCAACTTTTTAATGTTTTGGGGGCATTTTTCTACACTATTTCCAATGAGAGCTGTAGGATGCTTGGTACTTTTTAGTTGATCCAAGCTTCTAATGCTGGGAATACATGAAAATTCCTTTAGGAATGGAGTGTTTGACACACAGAACTGTAGAACAAGTTCTGTATTACTTTGTAAAGGTTAGATTTGTGGCCCCTCAAGTAAATAGGTTTTTAGCCACAAATCTTAACTGCTTTTAGGTAAAACCTTCAAATAAAATTTTTAAAAGTGAGTTGGATCATTACAGCTTCAGTAAATTGTGACACTTTGTAGGTGAGAAGGAGATGCATTTTTGAGATTAATAGGAAATCATGTGATTTCCTACATAAAACCAGCCAATATTGGCATTATTGGTAGAAAATCCTGAGGTTCTTGGTTAAATTCAGGTCAGTGCCTTCCTCTGCCTCTTCACAGCCACTGTCACACTGGATTCCTTTCCAGGCAGCAGAAAACAATCACAACCCTTGACTTTCTAAGGAAGTTTCCGTTTAATTCAGCAAGAACAGAGACTTTTAAGGATTTTTTTTCCAGTGTTTGTGCCTTTTTCTCCCCCCTTGACAGCTTCTGCTTTGGAAATTACGAGCAGAGGGAGAGATTTTCCTATCAGAACCCTTCCAGTTCTGTGCCAGCAGCTGAGAGGATGCAGAGTGTTTTTCCTGAAAGTTTTGCAGAAGGAAGCAGTCGTGTTTTGATTGGGACCAGGCTGCTTCACATCTCTCTAGACAAAAGACTCTATTTGGAATGAACTGGGTTCAGATCCACGAGATTTGTCGAAGCCTGGGATTTGATTTTAACCCTCCAGTGTCACCCACTGATTCATGGCTTTACCACAACCCACTTGACATCACTGTGAGCATCTTGTGGATGTCTCCTTTGATTTGTCATTCATGGGGTGATTTATATCCTGTCCTGAGAAATACAGAACTCAGGGTTGAAAGCAAACGAGGCTGCCTTAATAAAATTACCCTGGAGGGAGGCAAATTGCATCCAGCAGTTGCACCGCAAGGAATACACAGCAGCTATTTACTCCAGCTGGAATATTCCAGGATTTTCCAAGCAACAACAGGCAAATCTGTTGCTGGTGTTGCATCACTGAGGACCCAGGCCTGTGGTGGAATAAGTGAGCTGTGGTGAAATGAAGAAATCCTTTTTTGCTTTCATTTTCTTATAAGTAAGAAAGCTTTTGGCTTGGTTTTTCCTGGGACAAAGGGCTTTGAAAGGCACTGCTGGTGTCACTGTGGATTTCAGAGCTTTCTTAACCTTGCAGTCACAGCCAGAGAAGGAAGGGGAATATGCATTGAACATCCTGTGTTTTGTCCTTGGTATCAGCCGAAGTAAATCTGGCAGATTTTTCCTGTTATTTTGTTATAACTGCAGCTCACAGGAACGCACAAAATCGCTTTTATGAATTAACCGAGGAACCATAACATGGAAATACAAAGCCACAGCAAAAGTCCATCAATCCTTAATTAGCTGGGCAGGATGATGGGAATGCTGTGGGGTTCCTGCCTGGTGTGTGGCAACCCCAGCAGCTGTGCAGGGCCAGGCAGGACCGTGCTGCTCAGGCACCTCTGGGTTACAGAAACAATGAGGACACATTGTCACACCGTGTCCCTGAGGGCTCTTTCTCCTGAGCTTTCTTTCTCCTGCCCCCCTTTGTTTCTGCTGAGCGTGGCCTCTGCCACAGTTACTTTCGGTGACCTTTGTGCCACCTTGGGCTCAGGAATCCTTCAGCGCCTTCCCTTCTCCATCCAGCTCTCCCCTCCCCTGGCCCCAGTGAAAGGTCTGCAGTTCCCACCCCATGATTCAACCAATAACACCTTTAACCAGCCACGAGTCTGGCTTTTCCTGCTTGGTTTTGTTCCTTCTTGCACATTAATTCCCCTATTCCCCCAGAATTAAATCACCTTTCACTGACTGCCGCCGTCAGTCGAAGCCTCTCGTTCTTCCACAGATTTGGCACAAACTTTTCCCTGTTTTGTACCCACACCATCAGTCCTGGGAAGGAGAGTGTCTTCCCATTCCTGTTTGATCCACTGCCACATTTAATGTCACCCACAGTGACAGGAGCAAAGCACAGAGTTATGGATCAAGCAGCACCGAGTTTTTCCCGGGCTGTGGAGGGTTTGCAGAGACTCTTCTCAAGATGCCCTTGGATGCTCTCTGCACTCAGGAAGGACAGTTCTCCTCACCATTAATGACACAAAATTGCTGATCTGCTGCAGCCCCAGGCTTGAGGGGTGCAGCCCTTGGGGATATGTCACCCGCAGCACTTCAGGGCTCAGGGATTAGAGCTTTGTTCAAATTCCTCTCTGGGGATGGGAGGGAAGGCTCGGTGTTTCTCTTCCTTGTGCCTTAGCTCTGCTTTCCTGTACCTCGGCACGTTTGTCTGCGCTTCTCACATGCCTTTACACGACCTCCAAACTCGTACTCTTTCATTTTTCCTGTGGGTGTAGGACGCACACAGACTCGTGCACGAACCTCTGTGTAAAGCATAAACAAAGGCTGGAGAGCGCTCGTGCTGCTGAGAGCCCCGAGTTTTGGTAGGAGTCAAGGAGCCTTGTGCATCCAAGTGAGCTCTGGGTTACAAATATCTCTGAATGCCGAGCAATTAGTACAGAGCTGCTGCTCTTGCACCATCCTCCTCTGCCTGGCACGTGCAGAACGGCTCCGGGCACGCACAGAGGATTTCAAATTTCATTTTGAAATTCTCTTTCTTTGCTGGGAGTTTGGCTGAAGATTTGACCTTTTGATTTGGAGAGCGACTGTAAAAGTCAAATGCTTGTGGTGCTTTGGGCTTTTACAGGAGTGCAGAGGAACCACGAGTTCCTGAGCAGCTGAGCCACAGAGCCACTGGCTGCGTGCGCAAATGGAGGCTTGTTAGCACCTACAGATGTTATTTTTAAAGGATGCAGCTCAGGCGTGATGCAGATTATTCAGAAACCAACCAAAACCGCGTAAGAAATCAGGTAGACAATGAGCTTAACGAGGCGCCTAAGCGAGGGCTGGTGGGCGCTGCAGTGATTCCTGCCGCTTGTCAGGTTAAAAAAAGCGAATTTCAGAGCGGGGCTGAGGCAGCTCCAGCCAGCACGGGGCCATCCCGAGGCTTTTCCCGGCTCTCCGGGGGGAGTTCATTCCTGCGGGGAGTCCGTTCCGCGTGTTGTGCCCGCCTGCCTCGAACACACCCCCCGAAAGTTGGACTCATGCATCTTAGTAAGTATTTCAGTTATGCTATTGACGTCAATGCAGTCATTAAATAGATTGCCGGCCCTCCCAGCAGCAAACCCGTGCCAAAGACCTAGAGGCAGACACATTTTAAAAGAAGAACATCAGGTTTGCTTTTAGCTTTTGGAGAGAATAAGGGAAAAGTTGCTTCTGAAGTCACCCTTTGCAATAAGGGTGGGTTTTTTTTTTTGCTTCATTTTCTAGGGCTCGTTTTCGGCGCAGGTAATTGCTGTGTTTTATTGCACACGCGTTTGTTGTCTTGCTGTGTGCACAAACGGCTCCAAACGGGACTGAAAAGTCATTTTAGTGACGGGCTTCGGCTGACAAGTGACACTTGTTTCAGGTCCCCTGGCTAGATTTATTTGTGTATCAAGTGACAGGAGGCACTCAGGCAAACCTGCTTAGCCTTTGACTCCCGAAATCCTGCCAGGATTTGATTTCATGACATCTATATAAGAAAATAGCCTTCATTTCTCCTCGGCAGGCTCTGAAGACACACAAGCTAATCATGACTCCATAGCAACAGATAAAAACTGTTTTCCCCTCCGCCCCACCTGTGGATGTCACATGAAGATGCTCCACGTGCTGCTGCCATCAGGAGCCTGTCACTCCCCGGGGCAGCTGCCTCCTGCGGCCGCGGCTGTGCGGGGCTCCCTGAGCATTCCCGCGGCATTCCCGAGCCTGCCTGCCACAGCCACGCACCCCCGTGGGAAGCTCTGGTCCCTTTGCCCCCGCAGGAATGGCTCTGGACAGGGGGTCCCGAGGGGCTGCTGATGCCTTGGGGTGGCTGCTTAAAAGAGTGGCTAGGCAAAATGAAAACCCTTCCATAGGGATGCCTCGAGCAGTCAAAAGCCTCTGAGGGGCTACAGCCAGGATGGGCGAGGGACACGAGTTTTTAATAGTTACAGGTTTGGTCCAGTTATGTATCAGGGGTTATAATTCTCCAATTTTAGCTTCAGGTAATGAAGCTTACCTCAGTTTGTCCCACCGATTCACTGTTGTTTGCATCTCTGGGAGCCTGAGGTGGTGAGGTTTCCTTTCAGGCCTAGAGAGGAATTGTTTCCCCGAATAAAACGCGAGAGCAGCAGCTGATGGGCCATGGAGTTCTAGAGTTATACACCCAGGCAGCGCAGGATCTGGAGAATGTGAGAGCTAAATCCGAAGGCAAAGCTGGGAGCTGAGCCCTGAGGACACTCGTAGGTGCCAGGCTCAGGCAGGTGAGGCAGCAGCTCTGCTTTGCCAGGACTCAGTGACAGCAGCTGCGATATTTCAGAGAGGTCACGGAGCCAAACCCCCGGGTTTTTGGTGAGGTTGCCATGTCACTGATGAGCCCACATCAATCCTGCCCGGGCTGATAAAGGGCTTTATCTGATGGCTTCTTTGGGAGTGAGCCGGCAGCCCCGCGGTGGTGGCAGCTCCGGAGGGGCCCGGTGCCCTCGTGTCCCTGCTCCGCTCGCCGGGGCCGGGTCGGGACCGCTCTGCTCCCGCCCCGTTGCGCAAGGGCTCTGCGGAGAGCGGGCTGTGCCCTGGCTGCTATCAGCGCCGATAGCATCTGGCTCTCCTCTGTTCGCTGCACGCACCAGCAGCGCTGCCGCCGCGGCGTTTGACAGTCCTGGGCACCCTGAATCAGTTCCAGATGAGAGCCGGAGCTGTCCTGGACCAGAGGGAAAAACAACCCAAGCCAAGCCAAACCAAAGCTCTGGCAGGCTGGCTTATTTCTTTAGGTCTCAGGGCACGGTCTGTGTGTGCCTTAGGGATGAACATTGTCCCACTGGTGGAGTCCTTTCAGCTCCCCTGTCCCAGCATTTCCAGGCAGTGGGAATTGCAGTGGCCTCCCCAAAACCCCCAGCAGCAGCTCAGTCCCGCAGCTCTGGAGAAGTTTCTGCTTCCTCCCCCGGGCTGAGCTCAGTGCAGAGCGTTCTGTCCTGTCCTGTCCTGGACACACCGTGGGAGGGGGACAGGCTGCATCCAGGATCCTTGTGGAGACATTCCCAGGGAAATGACTGCTCAGATCCCACAGCCGGCCCCAAAGGCCAAACCTTCGTCCTCCTGCAGGATCTGGTTCCCTGTGGAAGTTGCTTTCTTCTTGTGTTTTAAAAAGTGTTTCCAACATGATGTTCTGATTCTCAGCAGACAAATCGTTTGGTTTGTAGTTGGGCAGGAATTCCCAAATATTTTTGATATTAATTAGTCTCAGTGGGAGCAGGGGTTGCTTGCAGGTTGGAGGGGAATATAAAGAGGGGGGAGTGCTGTTCCCAAAGGACAGAAATGGAATTTGCTGTCCTCTGCAGGGACATTCTGCTCTCCAAACTGAACTCTGCAATTACAAAATAACAATGACAAAGATTAAAACTTCCAGAGCTTTAAAAATCAAGGTAGAACTAAACGAGGGAGCAAAGGGTTGCTCTGGGACTTTCCCCTCTATTCCATATGGAATTGCATCCATTCTGATTCACACTCAGCAGTTGCCAAACAGTGACACTGAACAATGAACATATTGATCGTTTCGATGTTCGAATCACCCAGAAATGTTCTGGTTTTATCACCAGTTTCATCTCCTGATGAACTAAAAGTGATTTCTGCAGCCAGGCAAGGTGTGCTAATTAATGTAACCATTGTTGTGCAAGCGGGGAGGAATGTTACACGAAGAGTTAATGAAACATTTCATTGTAATATTTGCTCCAAGAAGTGCCTGTAAATGACAGCCTTAAGGATGCTATAATTGCAATACCTTTTTTGACAGAAAGGAAACAGCTGCTAATTATTTATGGTTATTAATCAAACCTGTCAGTTTATTCAGAGTTCATCCAGTTCACTGTAAATATGTATGATTCCCAACATTTAAATGTTTTAAGCAGTAGCCTTTCAAAACTATTTAAATACACCTCTCCCTGTGGCATATATTCTCACATCTAAAGGTAGCATTGATTTGCTTTGCTGTGCAATCAAGCACAGAATCATTTTAGGGATTCAGAATTTAAAAAAAACCTTCCAAAATCCTTCAGGTTGTTGATTTGCCAATTAATATCTTTTGACTTTGTAGTCAGGACTGTGCATGACCCAAACTTTGCTGGGATCCAAGATCCATTATTCAGTGCTAAGGAACTCCATGGTTAAATTGAATTTTAAAGGAACTGTGCATTTTAATGTAGATATTCCAGTATAAATATCCTGCTGTCAGAAATCTCCCTTTCCAGGAGCAAATTAATCATCTGTGCATGCTAAACTCCTCCACCACACCTTCACACTCTTCAAAAGCTGTCTGAAACAGATTTCTTCCCTGGACTTTAAAGCCTCCAGGTTCCAAGCACTTGGAGAGGGGCTTTGGCTGCAGCTTTCCAGGTCCCTTGGAGCATATTCCAGCCACCCCAATGTTTCCATTCCAAGAGGGTTGAATCCAGTCAGAGCTTCCGTGCCTGGAGCGTGTGATTAGGGAGGCTTGTCAGGCTTAGCACTTTGTACCAAAAAGCTTCTGAAATGTCACATTTTACAAGCCATGTCTTTTCTCTTTAAATACCAGATATTAGGCTGACAAAAGCAGGAGTGGGTCAGAGCAATCTTTGTGTTCTCTGCAAAACCAGGGGAGAATTCTGGGAAGTGGAAAAGCCAGCCTGTTTTCCTGTGCCTCTTCCCTCCCTCCCTGCCTCATTCCCTGTGCAAATTTTACAAGAAGTGACCCAAAATCGTGTCCCTGCTGCTGCTGACTCGAGAACAGGACGTTTGGATCCATGCTGGGAGCATTTGTGCTGCTCTGGGACAGCCCAAGAGGATGTGGGATAATGTCTGTTCTGTGGGGATTGTCACTGAGCACAGCGTGGGGCCAGTCGTGCTAAGAAAATTCCAAGAATAAACACACACAAGTGCAGGGTTTGTTGGAAATGGACTTTGCTGGCATTTGACAGCTGTGAAATGCTTTCCTCCCTTTTCTTCCCGAAGATCCTCTTGAAGAAGAGAACTCCAGGGAGAAGTTTCCAGTTGAACTGGAATGTTTCTGGATACTGCTGGGCCTCCATCTGAATTCCAGCTCTTTGGGCAGGGTATTTCCCAAAATTCCTGCTGCAGCTTCCTGGGTTTCAGCTCTATCGCGCAGAACTTTTCAACATTTCCATCCCCTTCCAGTGGGAACATCCCGTGCAGGTGAAAGCCAAAAAGCTGCTCCTCAGCCTCTCTAGGTCAGGAAGGAGGAGCCCAAGCAGAGATGCTGCTCACACCACATTTTCCAGCAGCAGCAGCTGCTCCCTCTTTTCTAACACTTCCAAATGTGGCTCTGAGTGCTGCTAGAACAGCTCCTGGTGCACATTGCCTCGAGTGGGGAGTCATGTGCTGAAATCAGCCTGGAATCCACCAAAAAGCTCTGAATTGTGCTGATTTTCTTGCCCAGAATTCGTGACAGCGTCAGTGACCTTGGTCAAAGCTGACACCAGGTGCCTCTTATGCTGCTAAATGTAAAAAAGTTCTGGGAAAGGCCCCAGAGTATAAAACTTAGAGCAGGAAAAGTAACCCCTGGAATAATCCCCAGCAGGCTGAGCCATGGCTGACCTTCAGTGGGGAACATTTCCATTTCCATGTCTGTTCTGGCTGATATTTGAACTGCAATTGTTAATAAGAGGTGCGTTTAGTGCTGACATTTTGATTTCCTTGAACTCAGACCGAGGTGCTTAAATAAATGTATTTCGAGGGCTTTAATCAAGTGGTTTTGGAGAGTGAGAGGCTGTTCTCAGCTCTGCTGGCTGCAGCCATTTGGGGAGTGGCTCCACTTTCAAGTCTGCCTGTCATTACTGGGTCACGTTTGTCCCCATCTGCCCCTTCCAGGCCCCTCTGTGGTGTAAAAATCCTGATTTGGGTCAGGACTGACCCCAGGTTTAAGGAATGTTGTCATACAGGACTCAGAATGCTCACATTTGGCTAAAATAATCCCGATCTAGAAAAAAACACCTACAAATAAATTAATATCTGGTGTTCTATAACATCAGATTCTGCTTATGGATAACCAGGGAACGAATCTGCTGTTGTTTTCCCGGTAATTTCAGGGAAGATCTGTCCCCATGTCCCAAACACACCTTTCAAACAGCAAGGGTGTGCTGGCCTCAGCTCACAGGTGGAGATCAGCACGTGCAGGGTTTAATATGGAACATTAAAAGCTGTCAAAACAAATGATGCTGCTTTGTAGGCTGCTGCCATCTCCCTCTTCCTCCCCACCCCACTCCCCGTGGGACTCACTCCGTGATTTTCAGCAGATTATTCCGAAAGCTCTGCGTGCTCTTGGGGAAACAGAAAGGCCAGTGAGTCACTTCTGTGCACTGAGGGAGGTGAATGCCCAGGATTAGCACGGGGATGTTTTAGCTCTGCTGTCAGCCACTGAGCATTTTGAGTTTGGGGCTTGAGGCTCACCCCAAAATCAGAGTTATTGTGTGGGGGTGGACAAAACCTGTGTGTTTTGGGGTGCCACCATCTAGCTCACACGCAGAATATTCTGCATTTTTAAGAGCTGGAGAGTTGTGGATCAGGAAATTGGGACTGTCCAAGCTCTCTGTGCTGGTGCTGCTGCCTGACCTGGCGCCGTGTCCCGTGCTGCAATCCCAGATCTGCCGATAGCGCTGACTCACGGCTCTGCTTCACAGCCCAGTGGGTCCAAACAGGCCATTTTTTGCAACATTCTGCATTCCTGGGTGACTCTGCTCCCTGCAGATATCCCTGGGCTTCAGCTGGGGGATGACAGTCCCAGGCATTTCGGTGAGAGGCAAATCAAGGGCACAAAGTTCAGCCGAGGTGAATCCGGCGAGGTTGACATTTCCCCCTTGGAAACATAAAGGAGGGAAGCAGATTAAAATTCCAAACTAAAGCAGGTTTTTAAGCTGCCATCCTAAAGGATAATGCTTTCAAGTAATTACATTTAGCCATGAAAAAAAAAACCAACACCATTTTGTTATATTTTATAATTAATGTCATTGGAAATCTCACTCAAAATGAGAGGGGTGACTTTGTGTCCTGTCTTTCCATGGCTCGAGCAAGGCATGGGGACACAAAGGGTGCCACGTGTCCTATGGGTTATAGCTGGGATGCTTCCCAAAACCACATTCTCAACTTTCATGCTGAGAAACTTCAGGAAATTGAATGGAGAGGAAATAGGGGCAAATTTAGTGCTAAACTGTGACCTTTTAACCTTCCCAGGAGCCGAGGAACCTGATTTAAACGGGTCTAACATTTTGCCAGTGGCCTGTTCTACGTGGCTCAGGTGACATGGGCAGCCTTGCTCTGCCCCTTCTTCAACATTTCTGAATAATCTTCCTCATGAAGAGCTAAGGATTATTAATAAGCTTTGTCTTTGCATCCAGTGCCAGTGGCCGAGTGAAGCTTTTCAGGTAGATCCAGGATTGTGCTTTGAACTTCCAGGATTCATCCCTGAGGTTCCTTCTCCATTTCCTACCCCAGCAGTTATTTCACCACAAAGGACTTTCACTCTTGACCGGCTCTTTAGACCAGAAGTTTTATAATCTCCAGGTTAAAACCTGATTTAATGGCTGCAGACGGGTCTGGGGATGAAAGCAACACCTGGATTTGGAGCAGATCCAAGCGAGGACCTTTCTGCTCGTGGTTTGCCAGACTCCTGTGAAACGGTGACACAGAGCACAGTGAATCCTCTGCATCTCTCAGGCTCTGGGGTTGTTTTTTCCTCTGGCTGAACTCAGATCGTTGCTGTGTGGTCTGGCTGGGGAGTTCCTTCCGTGCCGTGGGCCTCTTGTGAAAGTCATCTCGAGCTTTCAGAGGAGGAGGTTTTGGGGCACCTGCAGGGGTGCAGGTGGTGTTTTTGCTCAGATGTGAGGATGGAGGGAGCTCGGGCTGGAGGAGTTTGGGATGGGGAGAGCCCCTGGGCTCGGCTGGGGGCTGGCACAAGCAGAGCCCCTCTCCAACACACCCAGCTCTGGGTAGGAATCCTCGGCCGGGCTGTGGCTGAGCCGGCTCCAGAGCCGGAAGCCATCCAGCCACAGCAGTCCAGGATGGTGCCCCACCTAATTAAGGCTGTTGAAAGGCAGGGCTAATTAGTTTAGGTGGAGCACCTCGTTAACACAAGGATGTTGCTTCCAGGATCCAAGTTGGTTTCCCCGCACGTGTGAGTTCCCCAGAGCTCTCCCACATGTGGCAAATGAGATAATGCAGGGCCCAGGTAAATCCTAGGTGGGTACCGAGGTCATGGCATCATCATATCCTGAGTTTTCCAGGGCTTTCTCACACTGCTGCACTCACGTGTGCCTGGGAAGAAAACACTTCTGCTCACACAGGAAAATGTTCTTGCTGTGACCCAGCCTGGCCTCCTTTACTGAGAGAGACAAAAACACCGTGTGGGCACACTGTGATTTGCAGGAAATTGGGATTTGAAATCCTCAGGCTCAGCTGTAGGGCTGAGCTGGAGGCTTCCTGCCCACCCAGCCCAATGGGCATCTCCATCCCAGCCTGCAGCTCTCAACTCTTTCACTGCCCTCGGAGCACTTGAAGCTGTGATGGGGCCTCACTGCATTTAAAAATCCATTATGACCTTGGAAATTCTGTCTTCAGCAATGTGTTCAAAGCGTGTTAAATTCCCCACAAATCATCCCCAGTGTTCCCCTTGCAGCTCCCTCCCTTGTGTGCACTGTCCATCTCCTGCTCTCCTTGTCAGCCCCATCCTCTCTCTCGCTTCCTGGCTTTCCTCCTGTCTTGTGATTAAGGCAAGAATCCTCCAGGGCAAGGTGGCCAGTAAAAGGATAATGTGCCAAACCCTGAGATCAAGTTGGAACTGAGGAATCTTTCCCGTTGTTCATTCCACAGGCCAGGATTAGATTCCGCCCCTCTTGCCATTTCTGCTTCTCCCTCTCGGTGGACCGAGGAATTCCTACTATGCAGGCAAATCCCGTTCCCAGATTCCCCGGTGATTGCGCTGCTAAGTGACATCTGACAGGATGCTTCCCGCATTTTGTTACTTCCATTTGGCACCATAAAAGCGCTGTCACTTACCCCTCTGATTTGTGGCACCTCGGCTGCATTGTTCCCTGCAGGGGGAAGGACACTGGGAAACGGGATTGCCTGGTGGTGAAACCATCCCACCCTACAGGAGATGCTATCTCCAGTCAGAATCCTTCCTCAGAAAGTCTCCAGTTTTCCTTCCTCGTTAGCATTTCAGATTAAACCTTCAGGCTTATCTCCACATCAGAAATTACCTCTCTGGGAAGCTTCATCAACTTCTATCAGTCACCTTTAGGTGTTCTTGGTGTTCACACCTCGTTTTTGCACCTCATTGTCATGTGAAGGGTGCAGTGGAGCTTGGCTTTGGGAGTCTGGGGCTTTCATCTCTTCCTGTAGCATCTTCAAAGCTGAGCTTTACAGTAGGACACACCAAAACACACCAAGTGGAAATAAAAGTGCTTTCTGAGTTTAGTTCAGGAGCAAGACTTTTTATTAGCTGCTCCTTTCCCAGTGTTCCCAGTGCTCTGCTGGAGATGTTAATGTTGTTTATTTTGTGGGAATGAAGATTCCTGGTGAGACATCTTCTGCGGTGCCCATTGAAGCTCAGGTCCTTCTCTCCCAGCAACTTTGGGATCTTGGAAACACAACAGTTGAGCAGCCCCATCTCTGCACTTTTCAGTCTGTTTTTAAGGTGTCTGTGGGGGATATCCCAAGGTCTTCCTGAAAAACTACAGCGGCTCCTCCATCAGTTCCGAGCTTCTGGTTTTGGGTCCAGCTGCTGGGCTTATCCCAGGGCTTTTCCTGGCTCCTGGGTTTGCCTCTCCCACGTCACCCTCCTCTCCCAGAAGCAGCATTCCCATCCTCTCCTGTTGGCACTCCTGGTGTCCTGCTGCCCACCCCAGGGGACCCTGGCTGATGCCACTGAAGGACTGGGACAATGGGCAGGGCCATTGGCACCAGGCCTGGCCAGACTGCTCCAGCTGGGGAGGTAAGGAGCAGTGATGGCTGATTGCTGGGCAGCTCTGGCTCCTCTGGCAGCCAGCGGGGCTCTCAGTGAGCTGAGCCCGTGCTGGTGGCCTCGGTGACCTGATTCTCATGACCTGGGTGGTGACCCACGGCCCCAGCCTGTACTGGTGGGTGCAGTCAGGACTCTGCAGGTTTGTCCAGTTCTGCTCTAACCTCAGGCTCAGCTCCTGCTCCAGGCTGACCTCTTGGGATGAGCTCCCTGGAAATGCTTCATTTCTGCTCCCAAGCAGTGGCTGGGCCCCCATGGCTGATGCCCTGCTGCTTACTCTGGGCTGGGTTATGGGAGCTGGGATCAACCCAGGGCTCGTCAGCACCAGGGCTCTGTGAGAACTCCTCTGTTTGCTGCCCAGGCCTTCCCCTCCTTGCTCTCTGTCAGAAGATTCATTTCATCCCACTTCAGCCACCTAAAAATCATAGACCAGTCTTAAGTGATGGCTGCTTTTGGAATAAAAGCTCAGAAGCAAACCATCCTGTTGTGCAGGAAGATCAGGAATTCCAGTGGAAGCCAACCTGGTGAAGCAAGGAGCTCCTCAGAGAGTCAGAAAGCAAGAAAAGAGCAGGGAAAGAATGAGAAAGGCTGGGAGAAGGGAGGCATGGAAAACTTGGGCGTGTGGGTAGTATTGGGCTGACCAGAGGCTGATGGAGCTGTGAGCAGTGAGGGGGCTCCAGTGGGGTTGTGGAGCAGGGGGAGAAAATACAGAAAAAACGGTGAAACAACCTAATGATAATGGTACAGGAAAGACCAAAATAGCCAGTGGCTTTTTTTTGTCTCAGTCTTCATCCCCCAGCCTGCTTGGGAACATAAGGGATGGAGGAGAGCGAGGGAGCAGCGGGCTGGGGACACCCCAGAGGAGGTGGAGGTGTCCATGTGCACATCACTGGACGAGGGTCAGGCTGCAGAAGCCGTGAGGTCGATGTGAGTTGCTCATGACAATTGTGGTGCTTAGGAAGGTGATAACAGGAAAAAGGGGCATCTTTGCAGGTTAGAGGAGCTATGGACTGGTCAGAGTCTTCTCATCACCGAGAGGCCGCTGAGGGCGTCCTCTGCAGCTTATTTCCAAACGAAGGAAAAACTGGGAATGGTGGATGCAAACTCACCAAAGTTGGGAAGGCCCCACCACCTCTTCCAGGGGCTGGAGGGTGGCCTGGGCCTGGGGACATGGAGTGGGCTGTGCAGGGCACCATTTCCCACGGCATTCCCCCACGGCAGCTGCTGGCAGGGCTGCGTGTCCCGCTGGTGGCTGATGCCAGCGAGGCTGAGGGGTGTCCAGCAGTGCCCTGCAGCTACCGGAGCATCATTAGGTGCTGGGATGGTCCTGCTGCGGGTGGCAGGCAGGGGCAGGTGGCCTCTGGGGAGGAGAGGAGGCTCCCACAGCGAGCAGAGAGTGCCAGCACCTCCGGAGGGCGATTCAGCCCATCGCAGGGTGCTGAGAATAGACCAGGATCACCCCTTGGAGCTCCCAGCCGCTCTCCACTGCGGTGCGGGGAGCTTAGGTGATTAACTTCGGGCTGGCTAAAGATAGCCCAGCGGGGCCCCGCAGGGCAGTGACATTTCTGCGGGCTGAGATTCCTGCTCGGATTACCCCGCAGCTGGCCCGGGGCTCGGAGCTCAGGGCTCGCTGTTGACTCGGAAACATCGCTGCTACTATGGCACTGAGCGGGCTCTGCTGCTCTTCTGGCCCAGCCGAGTCACTCTGCAGGAATTCCTCCCCTCACCGGGAGCCTCTGCTTCCCAGCTGGGCCTTCTTCCTTCTTGGGACGCTGCAGCCCTTTGGTTTTGTGGCATTCCCTGCATCCAGGAGGTTTTTTCCTTCTCCTTTTCATTCCCTGCGCTGACAGAACCCGGGGTTTCTTCCTTCTTGCAACCATTTTTGCGGCATTCCTTGCATCCCGGAGGTTTTTCTTTCTCCTTTTCGTTCCCTGTGCCTTCTCTTGGAGAGACATCTCCTCCTGCTTCCCAGAATCTTCCCGTTTGAACCTGGATGCATCCTGGATGTTCTTGGCAAGTGCTGTTTAATTACTGCCATGACGTCTTCAGCAGCTCTGGAGCCGTTTTTCTTGGGGCTGAGTTTTCCCAGCAGCTGGAATGGTGTGTCCCGGAAAGGACCTGTCTTTAATTAGAGAACTCAAAATTCCAGGCTCCTCAGCAGTCCAACAAAAAAAAATGTTCATTTTTCCTTCTCGCTTTTGTTTGGAAAAGAGAAAAGAAAAGAAAAATGCCCCCCAAAACCTTGGCTGTATTTTGCCAGAGGCTGTCGCTGATGTCGGACGCTCTCATGCCCAATTTCAGTTTCCCACATCATTCCTGGCAGCCCCAGCTCACTCATTTCCTGGCATTTTTCGCAATTAGCAGTAGAAAGCTTTCACTTCGTTTTTTTTTGTCTCTATCTTCCCCTCTCATCTCTGAACCCAGCCTGAATACAGGCCCCATTGTTCCCGCTGCTTCGGAGCCCCTGTTAGGATTTCATCCTCGTTCCCCCACAGCTGGATCCCCTCCAGTGCCACCTCGCCAGTGACTCCCTGCCAGCGGCTGTGCGGGTTCATCCATCCCACCGCAGGCATTTCACTTCCCAACCTTCCTGCCCGCATCCCATGCATGAGCGCTGCCTACCAGAGAGAAATCTGCGTTTCCAAACAACTTTTTTTTTTTTTTCTTTTTGTTGGAAGGATAACCGGGGGACAACTCTGCGCTCATTTGCATGCAGCGCCCGTGCCCGCTCTGCCCGCAGCCATCCCAGCTCCTGGCCCCACTCCACAGCCAGCAAAAAGAGCTTTTCCTCTCCCTGCCGCCTCCCCTGCGCGCCCGAGGGAGGCTGCAGGTGTGAGAAACCTGAGAGGGGACAGCTCGAGTGACTGGTCGGACTGGAGTCCCAAAAATACGGCGAGGGGAGAAGGGCCAGGCTCGTCCATTTGTTGGGGAAGTTGCTCAAGAGCGTCGTGGCTCCACCTGTCCCGCTGGGGCTCTGTGCCTTTCTCGGCACATCTGCACTTATCTTTGCAGAAGATATAATTAGGCTGCGCTGCACACGGCTGGGGAGGAGGGGAAGTGCAGCTGAAGGCTCCGTGCTTCCCATGGTGTTCGCTCGCTCCGCGTTCCAGCCCCGCGGTCCGGCGGGCCGGGAGCGTCCGCGGGAGCTGCGGGAGGGATCGGGCAGAGAGTGGGGCCGGGAGGTGCTGCAGGATGCAGCTTTGCAGTCACGATGTGGCTTTTCAGTCACACCTTCCTCGAGTGCTCGCGTGTGGCTTCTGTGCTCAGGAAAATGGGATCTGTTCCCTAGATTCCCTGGGTGTTGGGGGATCTAGAAGAGAAAGCTGTGATTCCAGGGTTTTTTCAGTGCTTGCAGTTTGGGAGGTTTGGATGTTTCGTTGTAGGTTGGAAGTGAACCCCGGGGGTTGTGCTCCATGTGCCTTCGATTGTTTTCCATGTGGATTCCCAAATCTGTCTAGCAGGAGGATTTCCACAGGAATATTCTCTGGATCTGGTAGAACAAAGCTTTAATTCAAGGAAATGGCTCTCAGAATGCACTAACAGGATACATTAAACAAATAAATCACTCGGTGTCAGTTATTCCCTCGGCGTGGTGAGGGATAAATATGTAAACATGTCCACACGATCCGACAGCAACCACAGCTCCATTAGGGAAGGCAAAGGGTGAGCGGCTCCCAGCCTGCACAAGGCCCTTTCCCATCAAGTTCTGGCACGTCCTTTGTTGATAAACCTGTTTTACTCAACGTGCTCCAGGGTTTTAGAGTGATGCTAGGCACTGGTAGTAATTAACGTGGGGCAATATTCCTGCTAATGAACCTCCTGTTGTGGAGGTGAAATAGCCATTTTCTGACACTGATGAGTAATTAATGCAGGGTGATGTTCCTGGTAATCAACCTCGCGTTGGGGAGGTAGAAGAGCCCTTTTCTTTTGGGGAATGAGAAGGCCTTTGGTCATCTTGGATCTGTGGGACTTTTATGTGAGCCATGGCTGTGTGGGTGCCTTGGAAAATCACTCTGAGCACCCTCCTTCCCCTTCCCCTTCCCCTTCCCCTTCTCCTTCTCCTTCTCCTTCTCCTTCTCCTTCTCCTTCTCCTTCTCCTTCTCCTTCCCCTTCCCCTTCCCCTTC
>VWYI01018794.1:599-32376 GCA_013399455.1 Anthoscopus minutus | reverse complement strand
CCCTTCCGTCTCCCCCTTCCTGCTCCCCCTTCCTCCCCCTGCCTTCTCCCCCTCCTGCTCCAGGCTTTCTCTCAGCAGTTTTGGAAGGGTTTTTGTCCCTCATGGCTGGCAGGAGGTGGAGTGGAGACCCCGTGGGACAAAATCCATGGCCCGGTGCTGTGGGATGTATTCCTGGGCAGCCAGAGTCCTTCTCATCCCAGTCCTGGCCATATCCCATGGGATCCAACCTTCTCATCCCAGTCCTGGCCATATCCCATGGGATCCAACCTTCTCATCCCAGTCCTGCCTGTATCCCATGGGATCCAAACTTCTCACCTCTCTCCTTTGTGATTCCCATGGGGCAGGATTTAAGCTGCTTGGCTTACCTGGAATGTCTCACTGAGTGATTGAGAGTAGGACTGGATGGGATCTTGGGCAGGAATTGTTTCCTGGGAGGGTGGGCAGGGGCTGGGATGGAATTCCCAGATTTGCTGTGGCTGCCCCTGGATCCCTGGCAGTGCCCAAGGCCAGGCTGGAGCAGCCTGGGACAGTGGGAGCTGTCCCTGCCATGGCAGGGGTGGCACTGGATGGGATTTAAGGTTCTTTCCAGCCCAAGCCATTCCAGGATTCCCTGTTTCTGTGGCTCTGGCAGGTCGCTGTGGGAGTGGCACCGTCCCAGAGGGTCACACCCCACCCTTGGGCTGCCCAGGTGAAAGGGAGGTGCCACCAGCTTCCCTCCTCTGCTAATCTGGAATTCAAGGAGAGGAGAAGATGGCTCACAACTTCCTCCACTCCAGGTGGCCACAGGTTGAGCTGGAATCCCATCTGGGCGTTCTGGAGCCGTGCCTTGTCCAGCCTGGAATGCCAGAGGGAGCAGGGACCAGGATTTTGGGCACGTGTCCCCCAGCACGCGGGGCGGCCTCGTGCCGTCCTCCCGGGAGAGGCTGGGAGCTGGGGAGGCAGCTGGAGGCAGGGAAGGATTTCACAGCAAAGATGGCTCTTTTATTTTGGGAATCCTGGCCTCTGGCATGTGCTGTGTGCCCGGCACAGTCACCAAGGACGTCCTGAGCAGCGGGAGAGCTGCGCATCCCAGTGATGGCAGCGCGGCACAAGGGGATTTTCTTTGGATTCCATGTCAAGGACAGCTCCAGCTTCCTCATAAAGGGATTGCTTGGCTGTTTGAAACAAACAAAAAAAAAAACCAAAAAAACCAACCCTGCAGAACTGATTAAATATTGAAATTTGGATGGTGTATCAGAGAATTGGTTGGGGTTGGGAAGGACCTTAAAGCTCATCTCGTTCCACCCCCTGCCTTGGGCAGGGACCTTCCAGATGCATTCTTTTAAGAATGAATGTGCAGATTTATGAATTGCAGTTACAGATTTAAGGTGATTTGGGTTTTGTACCTCTTTATCTGAAGGATATTGCAGTCTCTAAAGGGACATTTTGCTGCCTTGCTGCATTTTGCCCTTTACCACGGAGCAGCAAAACCCCGATCAAAAAAAAAAAAAAAGAAAAAAAATCCAGCTTTAAAAAATCCAGTTGGGAATATTTAGAAATTCTCTGTAAGGAATAGGATTAAAGCAAAGCAGGAATGGAGAGGAGACTGCTGCTTGCTTTCCCCCTTATTTAAATATTCCCGGAGCTTCCTCCATCTTAATTTTTCCCATAAAACATGGCTGTGTCAGCCGAGCTGACAAAATCAGCATCATTTCCTTGCTGCCGGGCTCCTGTGGAGCGGGGACCCCCTTCAGGAGCTGAGCGAGCAGCACGATCCCAAATTCCCCGGCGCTTCCAGGCACGCAGCTGGATCCGTGCGGCTCCATTCCCGTTCCTTTGTGCATTCCCAGATCTCATCCCTCGCTCCCGGGCCAGCGCATCCACCCACGGGCAGAGGATGCGCTGCCAGGCTGGGATGAGCAGCTTTTGCGGGATCTCTGCCTCGGATGAAAGCTGAATTTTTTTTTGGGGGATTGGGAAAGGCTCCTCTGTCCCGTCGGAGCAGCGATTTCTCCGGGAGGATTTGTGCTGGCTTGCCAGGAGCTTTCCAAAATGCCTGAAGCCAACTATTTATTGTCTGTGTCTTGGGGTTACATTAAGGTGGGTTTAATTCCTGAAGGATTATTAATTACTGAATTATTAATGGCTGATATTTTTTTTTGTTTGTTTTTGTGCTGTGTTGCTCGGAGAAAGCCTCTGCGATGAAAATATGCTTTAAAAACGCCGATTTCTGTGGGGTTTGGCTAATCGTGTGGGTAGTGTGCATGGAGGTCATTTTTTGGGGGGATTCGGCGTTGCGGGATAAAATGATGCAGCAGTGAAAATGTTGGATTCTAAAATCGGCAGGATCACAGCATGAATATCTAAGGGGATAATGCCTGAAATCCCACATTTTGCTGTATGATCTTCAGATTTAGGGCGTATTTCCCCTCTGGATATGCAGTCGTCTGTTTGTTTCACACAAAACGGAGCAAATTGAGAAAATCCAGAACAAAAGAAGGTTTAGGGGTGGGGAATCTCAACGCGAGATAAAAATCTGAGCTTTCAAAGAGATTTACCTGAAACGTTCTCTCCTCGTTTGTGGCAGTAACAATTAATGAGCATCTTTAGAGGAAATTAATTCCGTGGGCTGAAAAGAAATCATCCAGTCATGGTGATGCCGAGCAGGACGGGAATGAAACCATCTGTCGCCGACTCCATCCCAAATATCCCCGGAATTCTGCGGGTTGGGGGAAGTCTCCCGTGCTAGCGCTGCGTGGATTTGGGAAAGGATTCCATAAAAATGCCATTTTCCTGTGCTCTCCCCCTCGCAGTTCAAGAGGATGCTGAACCGGGAGCTCACCCACCTGTCCGAGATGAGCCGCTCCGGCAACCAAGTGTCCGAGTACATTTCCAACACTTTCCTGGGTAAGGAATTCATCCCGAGCTTTTTTATTTCGGGCTGAGGGAAGGGTTAAGGGCTGCCTGATTGCCCCCGTTCACAGCTTCCCTCTTGGGGTTTTCACTTTCAAATGGCTGCGGGAAGGGGGAGGATGGTGTTGGGATAAGTGTATCCACAGAGGAATTCCTCCCCGAGCCTTGGGGTGTTTCTGGGAGCATTCCGTGGGATGTTTCTGGGAGCGTTCCATGGGAAGTTTCTGGGAGCATTCCGTGGGGCTGCCTTATGCAACGCTGGCTTTTTGCGGTGACCTTAGGGAAGGACAAAGTCACACAGAGCCAGCTGCCTCGTTCAGCTGCATCTTCCCCTCGGAGATGGGGCTCAGACTGAATCCAGCCAACATTTTATTCATTACTTCGTGTGAATCTGTCCATTTTGTACCAGAAGTCAGGAGAAAGAAAAAAAAAAAGAAAAAAAAAGGGGGATATTTTGCATTTTGTTCATTCTGTAGGAGCTGCCAGAGCTCCGTGGACATGAATGAATCCTCTGTGTCAGTGTTTGTTAGGGGAAAGGGGATTTTCTCAGGAAGCAGCTTCAGGATTTGTGACCATTTACATCTCAAATGAAGAGCCTCATATTTACAGACATCCCTGAACCCAGCAGCTCCATGAGTGCCAGTGGCTGCTGGGGATTCATGCCCTGAGGTTGGAGCGGCCTGGAATGCGTTCCCTGTGTGACACACAATTATTCCCATTAAGGATTTTAAAGTGATTCCGATATCCAGCTGCAACTGGAACTGCTGCCTGCATTTAGGACACTCCACAGCATTAATAATCCATGGAAGTTTGGAGCTGCTTTGTGGGAATGCATTGATTTTATTGCTCAGCTGAACCCAGAGCATGAATTCAAACAGGGAATAGGACTGGGGTGCACAAAGGGGCTAATCCAGGGATTTGGCTGGGGGTCAGTGACTGTGGGGCAGGAATTGCCAATGTGGCCACCAGAAATAAACCCCACAAACACTCAGGGTGATGGAGCCTGGATCCCAGCAGGGGCTGATGAGCCAGAGCTGCTACTGGGGTTGTTTTATTCATGGAATTCCAAACTGGTTTAGCTTGGAATGAACCTTAAATCCCATCCAGAGCCAACCCTGCCGTGACAGGGACCCTTCCCACTGTCCCAGGCTGCTCCAAACCCATCCAGCCTGGCCTTGGGCACTGCCAGGGATCCAGGGGCAGCCACAGCAAATCTGGGAATTCCAGCCCAGCCCTTTGCCACCCTCACAGCCAGGAATTCCTGCCCAATATCCCACCCAAATCTCCCCTTTCCCAGCTGGAAGCCATTCCCTGTGTTCTGTCCCTCCATTCCTTGTTCCCCTGTCCCTCTCCGTGGAATCCTGGAATGGTTTGGGTTGGAAGGGACCCTGAAAGTCACCCAGAGCCACCCCTGCCATGGCAGGGACAGCTCCCACTGTCCCAGCTGCTCCAGCCTGGCCTTGGGCACTGCCAGGGATGCAGGGGCAGCCCCAGCAAATCTGGGAATTCCATCCCAGCCCCTTCCCACCCTCCCAGGGAACAATTCCTGCCCAAGATCCCATCTAAATCTCCCCTTTTCCAGCTTACAGCCATTCCCTGTGTCCTGTCCCTCCATCCCTTGTCCCCAGCCCCTCTCCAGCTCTCCTGGAGCCCCTTCAGGCCCTGCCAGGGGCTCTGAGCTCTCCCTGGAGCTTCTCCTGTCCAGGGGAGCACCCCCAGCTCTCCCAGCCTGGCTCCAGAGGGGCTCCAGCTCCTCTGGGCTCTCTCCAGCAGCTCCAGGTGTGGGTCCCTGCTGCTCCCCCTGCTCAGGCAGCTCCTGGCAGGGCAGGACAGGGCTCGTTCCTGTGACATCGGTGACATCCCCGAGTGAGGCCACCCAGGGCCTGGCACTGCTCAGGGGCAGCTCTCCAGACTGAGGCAGATTGCAGCCTGATTGCTCATCTTAAAAAAACAAAAATGAGGGAAGCTTTTGAAAGGATCGTCAGCTGCTTCAGGAAGTCGTGCTGGGTGTTATGAATTAGTTTTTTCCTCCCTAAATTTTAATTAAATTAAATGGACACCCAAATTAACGGGAGTCTGCAAGCGAGGAGGTTGAACCAACAAACAAAATGAAATATCGTGGGTAGGACACTCGTTTATCTCCAAAGCTGGGGATGATTCAGAGATGTTGAACCCAGATCATGTGGCTTCATTCAGACTTTTGATTTGATCAGGGCAAGGAGGGACAGGACACAGGGAATGGCTGCCAGTGCCAGAGGGCAGGGCTGGATGGGATTTGGGCAGGAATTGTTCCCTGGGAAGGGGGTGAGGCCCTGGCACAGGGTCCCCAACACCCCTGGCAGTGCCAAGGCCAGGCTGGAGCACCTGGGACAGGGGGAGCTGTCCCTGCCATGGCACAGGTGGAACCAGCTGATCTTTAAGCTCCCTCCCATCCCAATTTCCTCTGTAATTCCGTGATGAAACGAGCTGGGCTGTGGGTTTAGAACTAGCTAAACTGACTGGTGCATTTACTTATTTTTTTGTTGTGAGATAGGATTTTAGGAGAAAGGAAAACAGGTTTAAATTTAAAGACTATAAAGCGAGTTTAATTAAAAGAATAGGAATTTAAAAGAATAAAAAAATTAAAAATTAAAATTAAAAGAATAAGGAAAAAAAAGGAAAATTAGAATGAAACTCCCAGAACACTTTTTTTTTCTTGTTTCCTTTTTTTTTTACTTGACAACATAAACCAAAATACTATATGTAATAATGTGTGTATATATATATATATATATATAATTCCTTTTTTTTTCTTCTTTAATATGAACTAATATCAAACTAACACAGCTCCAAGAAGGAGCAGGGGGTCCAGCCCTGCCTTCCCAGCAAGGACATGGGAAGGTCAGGGATGACCAAGGACAACCCCACTGCCCCTGGGTCACTCCTGGGCTTCCCAAGGGCTGGGCCCTGCCACTGCCACCCCCGTGGGGACAGGATGCAACAATCCAGGGATTTCTGCTCCAGAACGGCCATTTGATGCTGCCTTGGTCATTGCTAAGGGAATTCTGGAGAGGAAAATCCTTCAGCCTCCAGCAAAATCCAGGGAGCACGCGCTGCTGTCAGCCGGGCTGTGAATAATGACTCCTTCCCTAATTGCTGCTTGGGGTTTCATTAAAGCCAGGCAAAAGTCACTCCTGCCTGGAAGCCTCGTCCCTCTGGAGGTCCCCAAAGTGTGCAGAGGTTGTGGGGAAATCCATGGAAAATGGTTTGGGTGGGAGTAACGAGCCGCTGGATCTGCGCTTTGATAAATCAGCTGCAGGGCAGGAAATAGCACGGGGGGGAGTTAAGATTTTAAATACATCCCCACAGGCAAGTTTGGGCCCTCTTCATGTGCCCTAAAACTCTGATTATTCCTGAGAATGGCAAAGGGGATTTGGCCTGTGCTTGGGATGTTATTGTTGTTCCATACATATTTGTAAGGTAAAAATCTTTAGGAAATCAGTGACACCCATTTTGCTGGTTTTGGGAGCATGGGGTATTGACCCTGAAAAGTTAAAACAGGGAAAATAGATTGTAGTTTTACCTTATTGAGGAAAAAAAGGCGTGTTGTTTGAACATATCTTTTATTTCCCTGAGAATAGGGAATAAAATTAATTGGGATTTACCCCTAATGAGAACCTGGTGCCTTTCAGGCATGGAATATCACAGAATCATTTTGTTTGGAGATCATGGAGTCCAACCATTCCCAGCACTAATCCATGTCCCCAGGTGCCACATCCCTGGACATGTCCAGTGTCCCCAAACCACACTGTGGCTGCAGGAGAGCAACCAGAGCTTTTGCAACTGGGTTTTTGGGTTGGTTTGGGTTTTTTTTTCTCTTTTTTGGATCCCAAAATGAGAAGAGCCCCAGCAGAACCCCTTGGGTTTGAGGTGGGGAGTGGAGGCAGCAGCTGGAGGGCTGGTTTTGGGGGATGTGCTGACTCATTTCCCCCCTGCTCTGTTCCAGACAAGCAGAACGATGTGGAGATTCCTTCTCCCACCCAGAAGGACAGGGAGAAGAAGAAAAAACAGCAGCTCATGACACAGATCAGCGGGGTGAAGAAATTAATGCACAGTTCGAGCTTGAACAACACCAGCATCTCACGATTTGGGGTGAAGACAGAAAAGGAAGATCACCTGGCTAAGGTAGGAGAGATTCCTGCCTCTCCTGGGAGAATCTGGAAGCTGTTCCCCCTTGGAATTGGTGTCCCTGAAATGATGTGGCCATTAGAAATGCTGTAATTAATGGCAGCCTTAAGAGCATATTTTATATTTCAAAAGATGTGAAAATTTTGTGTTTTTGAAACACAAAATCAGCCCTTCACAGTTACTCTGTGTTCATTAAACTCACACGTTCAGCACTTACATAATTACAATTACCACTACATCTGCATATTTGTGAACCTGTGGGAAGCGCAGAGCTGCCTGGAAAACCATTCAAACCATTCAAACCATTCAAACCATTCAAACCATTCTCTTTTTGTGCTCTCCAAAGGAACTGGAGGACCTGAACAAGTGGGGCCTCAACATCTTCAACGTGGCCAGGTATTCCCACAACCGGCCGCTCACCTGCATCATGTACGCCATTTTCCAGGTGGGCATCCCTGGAATGCAGAGCTCCCTGCTGCTTCCAGCCTTATTTTCATGTCTTAACCCCTTCCCTGCCTGGTCCAGCCTGATCTGACTCTCAGCTGGGTGTTTGTGCTCTGCTCCCTCAGGAGCGGGATCTGCTGAAAACCTTCAAGATCTCGTCGGACACGTTCGTGACGTACATGATGACCCTGGAGGATCACTACCACTCAGATGTGGCCTACCACAACAGCCTGCACGCTGCTGACGTGGCCCAGTCCACCCATGTGCTGCTCTCCACCCCTGCCCTGGATGGAAGTGCCCTGCTTGCCTTTGCCTTTGCCTTTGCACGTGGGGTGGGCGCCACTGGCTTTTCCGAGCGCTCGCTTCGCTCCGGGGGCTCCATCCTGAGGAAATCTCAGCTCTGTGTCTCTGTTTTCACTTCTGCGGCAGTGCCTTGTCCCAGAAAAGCACAATTTGTTCCCAAACCCCTCTGAGAGGTTCCTGTTGCTCCATCCTAGGCTGTCTTCACGGACCTGGAAATCCTCGCTGCCATTTTCGCAGCTGCGATCCATGACGTGGATCACCCCGGGGTCTCCAATCAATTCCTGATTAACACAAGTGAGTTTTGTCCTGAATCTCTCAGAATTTCACCCAGAAAGCAGCGGGGATGTTTTTTACATGCCACAAATGACAACTTGGCAGGCTGTGCTGCCCTCTCACAATATGAAGTGAAGGAGTGAGGCATTTTGGAATCGAGCAGGAATTAAAATGCAACCCCTGACAAAAGGGACCATTGTAGCACAATTTGTAAAGTCAATATTTACTTCTTGCTAGCACATAATAGTTCTGCCAGCCCTGAGTGCAAACTTTACCATTAAGATAAGATAAATGATCCTGCTGCTATTGACAGCCCCAAAGCCAAATATGGGGCTTTGTGCTGTGTTGTGTTCTGCCACAGGCTGAGCATGGGTCTGGATTCCAAAATCCAAGGATTGTTGTGTTTTGGGAAGGGTTTTTGCAGGTTTCTGTTGCCAGTGATTGGTGACCGAGTCGACTGAGTGTTATTTTGCCAAAGGCTGGTTGAGTGCTGGGGCTGCCACTCACAGAGCTAAAAACAATCCCAGAATCCTAAAATCATCCAGTGTCCCATGAGCAGGGACACCCCCAGAGCAGACTGCTCCAAACCCCATCCAGCCTGGCCCTGAACCCTTCCAGGGAAAGGCAACTTTCCCCCATTAAAACATTTCAGTGCCCAGGACAAGCTCCTGTTGGCTGCTGGAAATCCCAAATTTGGTGTTCCTTGCCCAGATTCCGAGCTGGCCCTGATGTACAACGATGAATCCGTGCTGGAGAATCACCACCTCGCCGTGGGCTTCAAACTGCTCCAGGAGGAGCACTGTGACATCTTCCAGAACCTGACCAAGAAGCAGCGCCAGACCCTCAGGAAGATGGTGATTGACATGGTATGGCCACCCCTTCCTCCTCTCCTTCACCAAAAATGGTCAAAGTTTTGTGTGGCTTCCCCTCCTGAAATCCTGGGCTTTTTTTCCCCCCTTCTGGAAAGGTGTTGGCCACTGATATGTCCAAGCACATGAGTCTGTTGGCTGATCTGAAGACTATGGTGGAAACAAAGAAGGTGACCAGCTCAGGAGTTCTGCTTCTGGACAACTACACAGACAGAATACAGGTGAGGCAGCCAAATTCCCTGGATTTGGGGTGGTTTTGTTCAGGATGAAGGAGCCATGCTCCTGTAGCTGTTAAACTGACCACAGAACAGAGGCTACTGAGCTAAATTCTCAGTTGTTTTCTTCTGCACTAAAAAGAAGCACAAGGTGGTCCCCATAGTTTTTAGGTGACCAGAATTAGGGTTTGGTGGGGTTTTTTTTTAAACACTTGGCGCTGCAAGTGTGGCACGTTCTGAGGTCAGTTTTTGAGGGCTCCTGAGTTTCCTTCCTGCTTTCTCCCGTTTGTTTCTCCTGTTGCAAAGCTGCAAGAATTCCATTCGGAATTTCCTATCTAGAGCAACTCAGGGTGAGCTGGAATTACTGCTGGTACAGCCTGTTCCCTCAATAATTTCAACCTTGAGTTGCAGAAGTGACCAGGAAATGCTGGAACAGGGTTGTGCAGTGAGCAGGACAAGATCCATCCTGCTCTGCTCTGCACTTTGATGACCAACTCCTTAAGAGCAGGCTTCTGGGAAAACTCTTTAAATCTTTATTTCAAACACTCTGCTGCTGCCTAAATCCTTGTGGCCACTTAGTCAGGCCTGTTTTGTGCCTGTGTGGAAGGGATATTACTCACCCCATAAAAGGGGAGCATTTCTCCTCTTTCCCTGAGAGCGTGGAAGTGGACTTTGAATGGTGGGAAGCAGCTGCATTCCCAAAGAAACCTGGGTGACGTCACTGATGCTTCCACAGCTGCACCAGGTGTGGGGCTGGGCTTGTGTGAGCACCAGGGAGCACGTCTGGCTTTGGGGCTGGGGCAGCTGAGCTCATCCATGGAGATGGAATCATGGAATTCCAGACTGGTTTGGGTTGGGAGTGGCTTTAAATTTATTCCATCCCACCCCAACACCTCCCACCGTCCCAGGCTGCTCCAAACCCATCCTTGGGCACTGCCAGGGATCCAGGGGCAGCCACAGCAAATCTGGGAATTCCATCCCAGCTCCTGTCCACCCTCACAGCCAGGAATTCTGCCCAAGATCCCATCTAAATCTACTTTTCCCAGCTTACAGCCATTCCCTGTGTCCTGTCCCTCCATCCCTTGTCCCCAGCCCCTCTCCAGCTCTCCTGGAGCCCCTTCAGGCCCTGCCAGGGGCTCTGAGCTCTCCCTGGAGCTTCTCCTGTCCAGGGGAGCACCCCCAGCTCTCCCAGCCTGGCTCCAGAGGGGCTCCAGCCCTGGAGCAGCTCCGGGGCTCCTCTGGGCTCTCTCCAGCAGCTCCAGGTTTTTAACGTGCTGCAATCCAATATTTCTGATATTTTTATGGTCTGTTTCATAACCAGAGAATCTTTTGGTGCAATGTTCTGCAGATCCAGTTCGAAGCCCTCCTCTCTTTCCAGCTGATGTTCTGAGTTTCCTGGTGGATGTAATTGCAGGTTCTCCGGAATATGGTACATTGTGCAGACCTGAGTAATCCCACAAAGTCTCTGGAGCTGTACCGGCAGTGGACGGACAGGATCATGGAGGAGTTCTTCCAGCAGGGAGACAAAGAGAGGGAGAGAGGCATGGAAATCAGCCCAATGTGTGACAAACACACGGCCTCCGTGGAGAAATCCCAGGTAATTGGCCCTGAGCTGCAGCTTTTCCTGCCTGAGCTTGGCATTTCACAGCAGAGACAAAATTCAGCTGCTTTTGCAGCAGGGTCAGGAGAGGAGCCGGCGGCTCAAAGCGTGGGCTCTGATCCACCCTGACACCCAGCTGTGCCTGGGGCTCTCCCAGGCTCTTCCAGCTCCTCTCCATCGCCCTGGGCATCTCCTCACTCCCTGCTCGTGTCCCAGTTTCCAGAGGGAGTTGGATCCTTTTGTTCCCCGGGCTGGAAGGGGCAGTTCTGCTCTGGCCTGTCCTGCCCTCACACCCTCCTGACCCCACTGGTGTACACCAGTGCCAGCCCCACTGCCCTGCAGGGCTGGGAGCCTCCTCAGGACCCTGCAAAGCTCTGGATGTCACTCCTTATCCAGGACAAACCTGCAGTGCACGTGTCCAGTTGAATTAGAGGCTTTTGGGGCTGCCCTGTGCAGGGTGAATCCCAGAAATATTCATTTATGTCCCTGCAAAACTTAAAAGGAGCTGGATTTGTCTCCTTTTTTCTTAGGAAGAGCTGGCTCATCCCTAGTTCTGATTCATAAAATGGTTTCAAGGTCAGATTTTGTTCTGACCTGTGTAGCACAGGCCATAAAATTTCGCTTGGATAACCTGGAGCAAAACCAGGAATTTCTGTTTGTCCAAACAGATTCCAGCCTTTACATAATGCTGTCTTGGTTGTTGTCTTTGAATGACTCCAGCAAGTCATCACTGAGGTTTTTCAGCTTGAATAAGTAACAAAATTGATGATAATTATTTCCAAATGTCCTCTTGGGCTCAGCCAAGTGCTTTCAATATTATTCACCCAACCGCGTGGTGATTTTGTTGGAAAAATCTGTCGGATTTCTTAACCTAACAAGAAATGAATCCTTCAGCCAGGCTTGCCCATGTGCTCCACGTGTGACCTCCAACTCATTCTTTGCTTCACATCTGCGCTTCCCAGAGGCTCCCAAATGGCATTTTTGCCGTGCAGAAAAGACTGGAATTGCACAAAGGCTTCCAAATGGCATTTTTGCCGTGCAGAAAAAGACTGGAATTGCACAAAGGCTTCCAAATGGCATTTTTGCCATGCAGAAAAGACTGGAATTGCACAAAATGCCCATCATGGAACAGCAGAGGAGAAAGGGAAGCTGTGTGTCCATGCTGGAGGAAAACAAGGAGCAGATGGGAAAATAATACACAAATATTTCAAAGCCTCTCACTGTTTTAGGCTTGTGTGGCCAATTATTCCATGATTTGGGATATTTTTAAAGGAAGGACGACCTGGAACTATGATTTTAAAGAACCAGTGATTAACGGGGTGCTGATTTTTACCCGCCAGTGCCACGGAGCTCTGGAGCATTTTGGGTTCCAACCATCCCAGACCCTTTTTCCCCCCCATGCAGCAGGGAACTTCTCTTCACCTTTCTGCTGCAGCGGAATGTTCAGGATCCTATGGACATCCTGATGTGTCTGGGGGAGTTGGGAGCGATTTCCAAAGCAAACATCAGAGCCCAGCTCCTGCCAGAGCCATTTCCCTGCCCCACACGAGGCTGTGGAGCGGGGACAAGGACGGGAGAATTCCAATCCCTTTCTGCCGGCTCCATCCCAGCTGTGGCTCCTCCCGGGGTCAGAGCATCACAGTGGGGCTGGAGCAGCTCCTCCCTCGCTCTTTCCACGGCTGGGATGTCAGTCCATGGGTACAGCAGTGGGAATTCTGCAGGGTCTCTGGCCACCCCAGGCTGCTCAGGGGATTTATTATGGTTAACAGGCTCCGTTTAGGGCTGCCAGCCTCAGCCTAAAACGTGCTCAGAGACAGAGAGAGCTGAGCATGAGAGTATGGGGATAAAGTGAGGGAGCTGAGAGAGGTAGGTGAGGAGGAGGGAGAGGTAGGAGAAGGCCAGAGAGGGCCAGCAAGAGAGGGGGAAGAATTAGGAGATCAAGAGAGGGAAGAAATAAAAGTATCAAGAGAATTTGGTTCTTCTTACAATGCATTCTATCCTTTTCTATAATGAATATTCTAGTTTACACTGACCAACCAACATAAAACACAGAATCCAAGGGGTTTTACACACAGCCTGCAGGAGTGACTCTGTTATCCCATCTGAATTCACATTCCCCAGATTCTTCCTTGCCTGGCCAGGCTTTTGCCAATCAACATCATTGGCAAAACTGACTTTTATTTCTACTTTGACCTTTGGATTCTCTATCAGCAAAAGGGTTTTGCTGAATCCAGAGGATTCCCTTTCCCCTGGCCAGGCCATTGTTCTTGGGTTATGCAGTAACTGTCTCAGTATCCTGAGTCTCAGAGCTAACTTCCATTTTGACTTTGATTATGAGTTTCATACTTTCAGAATCTTTTGCTGATCATGCTTCTGGGGTTTCTCAATCTTAGCTTCTCCAACACAGGGGGGCCAGGCAGCATTCCCAGCACGAGCAGACCCATGGGCTGTGCTCTGCCCAAGGAAATCCCTGGCTTTGGCAGAGGGCAGGAGGGAAATGGGAATCGTGGAACGGTTCCGAAGAGACACAAACGGCGCCCCACAGGAAAATACACACAAAGGTTGAACTTCAGCCCATAAAGGCTGCTCTTCTTAGGAGCACTGGGGTATTCCCAGCTGCCAGTCGTGTGGGAACCCTGGGATGAGGCCATAAATGCAGCAGCCTTGTCCCCAGTCACCTGGGAATTCTGTCTGAGAGGAGCAGACTCTCTCAGTGCTGGGAGCTCCAGCTCCATGGCAGGGACACTTTTCACTATCCCAGGGTGCTCCAAACGCATCCAGCCCAGCCTGGGACACTTTCAGGGATCCTGGGGCAGCCACAGCTGCTCTGGGAATTCTATTCAAGGGCTTCTGCACCTTCACAGGGAACAATTCCTTCCCAGCATCCATCTAGCCATTCCCTGTGTCCTGTCCCTCCATCCCTTGTCCCCAGCCCCTCTCCAGCTCTCCTGGAGCCCCTTCAGGCCCTGCCAGGGGCTCTGAGCTCTCCCTGGAGCTTCTCCTGTCCAGGGGAGCACCCCCAGCTCTCCCAGCCTGGCTCCAGAGGGGCTCCAGCCCTGGAGCAGCTCCGGGGCTCCTCTGGGCTCCTTCTCCTCCTCCTGATGTGGGGCTGGGGCAGCTCTGCAGGTGAGGCCTCACCTGAGCAGGGCAGAGGAGCAGAATTCCTCCTCTCCTTTCCTGCTGCCCACACTGCGGGGGTCAGCCCGGGGCTCTGTTCCCTGAATTTCTCTCTGGCTCCTGCTTTTAGTGAAACTTCATGCAAGGTTTGACTTTGGACAAGACCCCAGCCCAACCCAGCACTTTGGGTGTCAGGTAATTGTGTCTGCATTAGGCTGTGCTGCTTTGGGGCCTTGCTCCCGGCATTTTGCTTGTGCAATGAATACAATACAAACTTCTCAGCCATCCACCTTTTCCTGGTTATTCCCTTGCCCTGAGCGTGCGTGTCCCTCTGTGTTCCAGGTGGGATTCATTGACTACATCGTGCACCCGCTCTGGGAGACGTGGGCTGACCTGGTGCAGCCCGACGCCCAGGACATCCTGGACACCCTGGAGGACAACAGGAACTGGTACCAGAGCATGATACCTCAGAGCCCATCCCCTCCTCTGGAGGAGAGGGGCCAGGACTGCCAGGGCCTGATGGAGAAGTTCCAGTTTGAACTGACGCTGGAGGAGGAGGATTCGGACGGGCCCGAGAAGGACGGCGAGAGCCTCGGCTACTTCAGCAATACAGAGACGCTGTGCGTGGGCCAGCCGGGGCAGGAGGAGCCCCAGAGAGAGGCCACCATCGAGATTGTGACAGAGGACACATCTCCTGTGGACACATAATGGCCTGGCCCCACGGGAGTGGCTTTTAAACACTCGCGGAGCTTGCGAGCGGCCTCCGGCAGCCTCCGCAGCCGGGGCCCGGCCTCTGCCACGGGGGTGAGAGATCCTCCAGCTGCTTGAGATGGGAGTCAGGGTTACAGACGGGGTGGGGAAGGATTGCTCAGGAAATGCTGGCGTGATTTGCGCTGTGCTTTGAGCCTCGTCAGCCGAGAGCACCGCGTTGGCCTGGAGCTGGCTTGGGTCGGGCCTGCGGCGGCGCTGACACACAACTGAGAGATTTTATACTGTTAGCTTTGGAGTTTATACCGGTTAGACTGATAGCAACTACTGATCAATAACTCATATCCAACCTGTCCACCTGTCTGCAGACCTGTGTGCCTTCTTTGTAAACACTTTCATGTCTTTTCAAGAGTCTCTCAATTCAACACACGGAGCTTGGTAGTTCAAAAGCGACACAAGGGTGTTTCGGAATTGATGGCTACTTTTTGGATTCTTCCTGTTACCAGAAGCAGTCTTCCTTTTTTTTTTTGTTTTGTTTTTTTGTTTTTTGGTTTTTTTTGTGGGCAATACCTGTCACTTTATTGCAGTTAATCACTTTGACAGACTAAACAGAAGGGGAAACCCTCTGCTTTGCATTACTGCACCTTCGATGTGTTCTTAATCCCCCCGGTGACCCGTTGGGAGTCACTCGGTGCCATCGTGCACCCTTCCCTCGCTGAGGACAGCGGGATTTCTTTTCCTCCCCGGGGTTTGGGTTTGTGGTGAGCAGGACAGAGGGCAGGTTTTTCTTTTCCCTGGCACAGCTCAGTCCATCCCTGAGTAAGCGTGGCAAGGCAGCGTGTGACACGCCTTCCCCCTCGGCAGCTCCCTGGAATTTGCACGCTCGGATATTTTGTGTTTCTCTGGCCTCTCGTCCACGTTCCCTAGGTTTAGGTGCACCATCCTCCTCCTCCTCCTGCACTGCCTCGAGCTCTACCACCTCCATTACTGTTTATAACAGTGTATTTATTACCTACTGTACATACTGTAATGTTTTGTAAGTTATTAATTTATATGAATTAGCATCGCCTGTCGGCGGCGATGTTAATGGGGTAGAAAACTCGGAATAAGAGTTGCCTTTTTTTCTTGTAACCTTTTGTATTGCATAAAGTCCCAGAACCTGAACATAGCTGAAGAGACAGACACAACCCAGGAAGGGCATTCGGGTGGCAGCCGCCCGTGGGGAGGGGACACCTCATTCCAGGGCAGGAAATTAGGGAATTTCCCAGGAAGGCAGAGAGGGGGAACCCAACAAAGAACTCCCCACGCCCGGGCCGGCTTTTCAATGTCACAACGTTCCAATTTCTGAACAACCCAATGTGAATTTCTATGATGAAAAACAAAAACAAACAAACAAAAAAAAAATAATGTGAACTGATGTAATAATTGTGCTGTGAAACTTCCTCTGACAAAGCTTGTCCGGCATCGTGAGCGGTGTCAATCTCAGTTTGTAAAATATGTTTCAAGCTTTTTGGTCCAACTCGTGACTAATTAGTTCATGACAATAGCACAGTTGTGCATGATCAATGGGTTTGTTTGTCTGTTGAACACTGCATTGTTCCAGGTGGTTATTTTATTGTTCCCCAAAGTTTCACACTATGTATGTTATAGTATTCTATATTGTGTTCAGACGCATTCTTAAGAGATTTTTATATGAAGTGAATAAATGAAAGCATGACCCAGCCTGTGGCTCTTATGGGCTGAGTCACGGCTGCTCAGGGGACAGAAAATGGGACCTGCAAACCCAGAGCCCTCCTATGGCTCAATCCCAGAACCATCCCATGGCCCAGTCCCAAAACCCTCCTGGGGCCAACGCCCAGAACCCTGATGTGGCCAAAACACAAACCGCTCTGATGGCTGAAATGCAGAACCTTCCTTTGGCCAAAATCCAAAACCTCCCACAACCAAAATCCAGGACCTCCCACCACTGAAAACCAGAACTTTCCACCACTGAAAACCAGAACTTCCCACCACTGAAAACCAGAACTTCCCACCACTGAAAACCAGAACTTCCCACCACTGAAAACCAGAACTTTCCACCACTGAAAACCAGAACTTCCCACCACTGAAAACCAGAACTTCCCTTTGGCCAAAGCCCAGGACTCTCCTACTGCCCAAACCCTGAACACTCCTGTGGCCATACCCCAAAATCTCCCACAGCTGGGACCCAGAACCCTCCTGGAGCCAAAACCCCAAACCCTCCAGTGGCTGAAACCCAGAAATGCCCATAGCCAAAACCCAGAACTTCCCATGTCCTAAACCCAGAGCCTCCCATGTCCTAAACCCAGAACCTCCCATGGCCTAAACCCAGATCCTCCCCTGCCCAAAACCCAGAACCTCCCATGGCCTAAACCCAGAACCTCCCATGGCTAACCCCACACCCTCCATTCCCAGTGGCTGCAGTGGGAGCCATTCCTCAGGCACGGGCAGAGGAGCGTTCCCAATGGCAGGGCCACCGTCCCTGGGATGCCTGGGGACCTCTGTGGGACGCCTGGGGACCTCTGTGGGACGCCTGGGGACCTGGTCCTTCCTGCGGGGCCGGTGGCAGCGCAGGCGGCAGGAAGGCAGACACAGACAGGAAGCGGCGGCCGCGCGTGGCCCAGCCCACGGGAGCTTTCATGTCCTGGCCTGACACAAAACAAGCGACTTTCCAGTAAAAAACATCCTGTGCCAGGGCAGGAGCTGCAGGAGAGCAGGTGACAGCAGCAGTGTCCCCTGTGGGGCCCCACAGGCCTTCCCTGGATTCGCTGGCTCTGAAGAGGAGCCATGGAAAAACAAGCGTGGATCTCATTCCATGGCTGCATTCCCACCAGCACCCCATGGAGCAGCCACTGCCCGGCCACCTCTGTCACACCCTCCTGTCCCAGCAGAAGGGGCTTCAGCTGCTGGGTCCTGGGGCATTTTTCTCAGCATTTAACCAGGGTTTGAAACTCTGAAATTCCTTGGTAGAAACTCCTTGAAGGGGTTGGTAGTGATTATTTGTTTTTCCCAGTGGATTAACAGAATCCCAGGCTGGTTTGGGTTGAATCCTCACATCGGGATCCCTTCGGCAGCGGGACAAATGGAGCAGGGATGTGGAGCTTCCTTCTCGCTGCGGAGCAGCGCCGGTGGGTGCTGCTTGCCCTCCCTGGCGGTCCCCAGGTCACTTCCAGGGACTCCCAGCAGCTCCTGGAGCATCTGGGGTGGGTGATGAAGTGCTTGCACCTTCCTGGGATGCACTGGGATGCACTGGGATGCACTGGGATCTGTCCCCTCCCTGCTGCCAGCATTGACCACAGATGTCCCCAGAGCCCCTGGGTGACAGCTGGCCTTGTCCCCAAGGACATCGTTTCCCAGTGAGGCCACGGAGCTGGGATTTCAGGGGGATTTCCAGCCCTAAACCCCAGGGATGAGCAGTGGGAGCAGATCCAGCCCTTCCAGGGATGTGGGGACAAGGGTCCCACTGAGCCCCTGCCACTGCCAGGAAACTTCTGACCCCGAGGTCGCTGTTGTTCACAGAAGCTCTGATGCAGAGAAATAGAAAAACAAACCAGCCCTGCTGCTTTTTCCCAACTCAGCCTGCTCTCCTGGGGGTGCAGCTGGGTTTCTGTGCCCTTTTTCCCCCGGTTCTATGGGAGTTAGGGATGAGCATGGCTGTTCCCACCTGCCCAGGGATGTGTGACAGAGCCAGAAAAAAGGGACGGGACAAAATGGCCTCAAGTGGCACCACAGGAGGTTTAGGTCGGGTATTTGGGAACAATTCTTCATGGAAAGGGTGGCCAGGCACTGGCACAGCTGCCCAGGGCAGGGGTGGAGTCCCCATCCCTGGAGGGATTTCAGATCCCTGCGGATGTGGCATTCGAGGACACGGGGCAGTGCTGGCCTCAGAGGGCTTTTCCAACCTCAGCGATTCCATATTTTTCTGTCCCTGCCCCACAGCCCCTGAGCATTCCCAGGTTCTGACCCAGCCATGAGGATCTGCTGGACGCTGGGAGCTCTTTGCCAGCCCAGGGGATTTGGGATCTGTGGGTGCAGAGTTCACCTGGGATTCCCGCGGGGGAGAAAAGAGAAGTGAAAATGTGAAGTTCTGCAGTCAAAAACAGGAAGGAGCCGGGGGCAGGCGCACAAAGCACAGATTTTATCGGAGCTGGAAGGGGGCCAGGGCTCCTGGCAACAGCAGCTTCCATGGGAAGGGGAGATGGGACAGCCAGGCTGGGAGTGGGGACACAGGAGGGTGGCCAGGCAGGACAGGGCGGGTTGTGGCCCAGCTGATGAGGTTTAAGATGGGTTTGGGTGTTTGAGCCCTTCCAAAATGTCCCTTTTGGGGTGACACAAGGAGCCCAAACCCAAGAATTCCCAAGGTCTCCCTGTCCCCAGGGTCTCCCGGTCCCAATTTCCCCTCTGGGAGGGCGTTTCTGCTCCCCGGCTGTGGCACGGCCCTGCTGGGGACACCGGCGACAGCAGAGCTCTGCCCACGCGGCTGCAGGGGCGGGCGGCAGCAGCAGGTGAGCACATCTGGCCGGGACCCGCACATCTGGCCGGGCCCCTGCACGTCTGCCCGGCCCCCGCACACCTGACCGGACCCCTGCACATCTGGCCGGCCCCGGCCCGGCCCCGCGCAGCTGCACAGCTCCATCTGCCGAGCTCCCGGCGCTGCACAGGCCGCGGGACGCTCCAGAGGCGGGGAATGCCCCGGGAATGGGGAATGTCCGCTCTGGGGACACGGCGGGGACGCGAGGAGCCGGGATCTGCCCTGCAGGGCTCACCCAGCGCGGGTGGCACAGCTGGGACCGGGCACAGCTGGATCCTAGCGCAGCTGGGCCCCTGCACAGCTGGATCATGGCACAGCTGAATCCCTGCACAGCTGGATCCTGACAGAGCTGAATCCCTGCACAGCTGGGCCCTAGCACAGCTGGACCCCTGCACAGCTGGATCCTGACAGAGCTGAATCCCTGCACAGCTGGGCCCTAGCACAGCTGGACCCCTGCACAGCTGGATCCTGACAGAGCTGAATCCCTGCACAGCTGGGCCCTAGCACAGCTGGACCCCTGCACAGCTGGATCCTGACAGAGCTGAATCCCTGCACAGCTGGGCCCTAGCACAGCTGGACCCCTGCACAGCTGGATCCTGACAGAGCTGAATCCCTGCACAGCTGGGCCCTAGCACAGCTGGACCCCTGCACAGCTGGATCCTGACAGAGCTGAATCCCTGCACAGCTGGGCCCTAGCACAGCTGGACCCCTGCACAGCTGGATCCTGACAGAGCTGAATCCCTGCACAGCTGGGCCCTAGCACAGCTGGACCCCTGCACAGCTGGATCCTGACAGAGCTGAATCCCTGCACAGCTGGGCCCTAGCACAGCTGGACCCCTGCACAGCTGGATCCTGACAGAGCTGAATCCCTGCACAGCTGGGCCCTAGCACAGCTGGACCCCTGCACAGCTGGATCCTGACAGAGCTGAATCCCTGCACAGCTGGGCCCTAGCACAGCTGGACCCCTGCACAGCTGGATCCTGACAGAGCTGAATCCCTGCACAGCTGGATCCTAGCGCAGCTGGGTCCCTGCACAGCTGGATCCTAGCACAGCTGGATCCCTGCACAGCTGGAGGCAGAGGCTCCAGGGCTGCACCGGGGATTCCTCTGCCTCCCTGCCTCGGGTGTTTCCCCGCGCTGCCCCCAGCTCTGCCCCTCCCCATCCTGTTCCCCTTTGTGAACGGGTTGGTTTTAAGAAGAATTAAACGTCGTTTGTAGCAGTGGTGCGAGCAGACAGGCCCAAAGCCCCCCGGGACAATGCCTGCACTTGAATGAAAGCCTCCACTGGCACTCCTGAAGCTCTGGATTGTGTCAGGGCAGAATTTGTTTCTTCAGAGTTCTATACACAGCTGCAAAATTTTACCCAAAGGAGGCAAAAGCTCCGTTCCAGTAGCGGGAATCAAAACCCCTGGGGGTGGATAAACCCTGCAGCACCGCCCCACGGGCGAGCCCGGATCCATCCCCGTCCCAAAGCTGCTCCCAGCTGCTGCTCCCAGCCACCAAATCCAAAACGGGCTCAAGAATATCTCAGGTGAGGCACGTGGTGTGAAATGAGGACTTTTCCAGCGGTCCTGACTGCCCGGCTTTTTCCCCAAAAAAATAAAGATGAATCAATTATCAATATTGATACCCGGGGCAGCTGCACCTGGAGCTGATTGCCCCGAGTGGGCCCTGCTTATCAGCGGCCAGGGCGGGGGTCAGGTGGGGTCCTGGAGCAGGAGCAGGAGCAGGAGCAGGTGGGATCCATTGTGGGGTGTGCTGAGATGTTTCTTTGGGGTTTGGGGGCTGCTGGGTGTTCCTGGATCGGTGGGGGTTGGAGCAGGAATCAGCTCCAGGAGGTGCGGGATCCTCTCCCTTCTGTCCTTTGTGCTTCAGGGGAAATGAGGCAGCGCTGGCTCCGGGGGTTAAATTAAATTAAATTAAAGTGCTCCCTTCGTGTCCCCAGCACCTCTGGGGACACTCGGCTGCCTCCTGGCAGGTTCGGTGGCCCTGCGGGCACAGGAGGTGCCACCCTCCCTGCTTGCGGCTCCGTCCCCGAACGCCGCGGTTCAGGGAATTCCGGCCCAGCCCCTCCGAGGCACGGCCAGGGCTGTCCCCAGGGGCTTGCTCATTCCAGGGATTTCTGGGATGGGGGTTTGGAGGGTGCAGAGAATTTTCAGAGCCCCCCAGGGACGCAGCTGTGATCCTGCGGCTTCTCCCGTGCTGGAATGTGGCTGTTCCTGCATCCCTGGCGCACTGCGGGGCTCCGGGAGAAATTTCTTTTCTCCCAGAGCTGTTTTCCAGCCCCATCCAGCTCTCCTCCTCCTCCTCCCCTCCCTCCCGAGCCCCGGGGTGGGGCCATTCCCACATCTCTCGGGTCCTCCTGGGAGCAGCTGCCCGGGATGGAAGCGGCTCCGTGGCTCCCGGGGCCTGGGAAAAGCGAGGATTCCGGGAGCAGAGGGGAAGGGGCTCCCTCGTGGAGCTGGGAGCAGCTGCAGGGATCCAGGAGCTGCTCCAGCCCTGGGCACTCTTGGGATGAGCTGGGGGTTGCTCCCAAGGATTTCCCAGCCCTGGCATGAACTGGGGGTTGTTCCCAAGGATTTCCCAGCCCTGGGATGAGCAGGGGGTTGTTCCCAAGGATTTCCCAGCCCTGGGATGAGCTGGGGGTTGTTCCCAAGGATTTCCCAGCCCTGGGATGAGCTGGGGGTTGTTCCCAAGGATTTCCCAGCCCTGGGATGAGCTGGGGGTTGTTCCCAAGGATTTCCCAGCCCTGGGATGAGCTGGGGGTTGTTCCCAAGGATTTCCCAGCCCTGGGATGAGCTGGGGGTTGTTCCCANCCAGCCCTGGGAAGGGCTGGGGGTTGCTCCCAAGGATTTTCCAGCCCTGGCATGAGCTGGGGGTTGTTCCCAAGGATTTCCCAGCCCTGGGATGAGCTGGGGGTTGTTCCCAAGGATTTCCCAGCCCTGGGATGAGCTGGGGGTTGCTCCCAAGGATTTTCCAGCCTTGGCATGAGCTGGTGGTTGTTCCCAAGGATTTCCCAGCCCTGGGATGAGCTGGGATCTCTGGATGTCCATGGAATGCTTTGATTGCCCAAAGCCCAATGTGGGGCTGCCCCAGGAGCATTTGGGGTGCAGCCCCTCCAGGTTCAGCCTCCTGGGTGGTGCCACTGGGTTTTCAGTGCCTGGGGGATGGATTTGATCCCTCTGCACCCTCCTGAGCTCCTGCAGGGCTGGGTGAGCTGCTCCTGGGGCTTCTCCCTCTCCCAGCCTCTTTCCCTGCCAGGAGAACCTTTGAGGAAGAAATCCTGGAAATCAGCTCCAGGGAGAGCTCAGAGCCCCTGGCAGGGCCTGAAGGGGCTCCAGGAGAGCTGGAGAGGGGCTGGGGACAAGGGATGGAGGGACAGACACAGGGAATGGCTGTAAGCTGGATGTGGGTGGGTTTGGATTGGATATTGGGCAGGAATTGTTCCCTGGCAGGGGCTGGGCTGGAATTCCCAGATTTGCTGTGGCTGCCCCTGGATCCCTGGCAGTGCCCAAGGCCAGGCTGGATGGGTTTGGAGCAGTCTGGGACAGTGGGAGGGGTCCCTGCCCTTTTCTCCTACAACCCCAGTTTTACAGGGAAAGAGGCCAAAGCCTGAACTTCCAGGGAAAATCCATCCCGCAGCGCCCGGGGCTGAGGAACTCCGGCCTCTCCCAGCGCATTCCCGCTGGGAGCAGCTCAAGGCTGAGCCCATCCCCATCCAGCTTCAGCTCTGGCCCATCCAGAGGGGCGTGGGGCCGTGCAAACAACCCCTGGCTGCTCTTAATGCCGGGGATTTGCCGGGGCCACGTCCTGAGGATTGGGGTTTTATTTAGCAAATCCCATGGCGCTGCGGGGCCAGGCTCACATGGAGCCGTGGCTGACTCTGCCGGGAGATGAGTAATGCTCTCCCTGACTCACTCGCTGCCTGGTTTTATTTTTTATTTGGATTTGTTTGCGGTATTTTTTGTTATTTTTTTAAATCTTCAGGCCTTCGTCTTCATCTCTTGCTCGCGTCTCCTTTGGGAGGTGCCGGAGATTTCCAGCGTTTTTTTGCGGGGATCGCCCTCGTGGCGGCTCCGTGGGCTTCGGGAGGCGTTTGGAAGCCAAACTGCAGGATTTGGGAATTGCGGTTTGGCCCCGGGGGTTTGGTGGCAGCTCTCCCCAGGTAAACGCTCCAGCAGGGACCCGGCTCTCCCTGCGGGTTTGGGAAGAGCCCGTTCCGGGAGCAGCTCCCTGGCGCCCTTCGGGTTAATTTTGGCCGGAGGAAGGGGAGTTTTGATCCCTCCCCATGGCAGGGGGAGTCTCAGGAGGCTGAGATATCCCAGGAAAAGCTGGAGCTGCCCGGGATGAGCCAGGGAGTTCCCAGGTGTGATGATGGGGAGGCTGCCCAAAGCCGCTGCTGAAATGCGGAAATTTGGTGACAATTTTTTCTCCACGGCCTGGGGAGGGATTGGCAGGGATGTCCCGGCTCTGCTTTGGGTGAGGAATATCAGCCTCTGGAGCTGCGGGGAGCGGGCACTGGCTGTGCCCTGGAGCCCCAGGGTCTGGGATCACTGAATCCCCACATTTAGGTTTGGAGAGACCCTAAAGCTCATCCCATTCCAGCCCTGCCTCGGGCAGGGACCCCTTCCCCCAGGATTGCTCCAGCCCTGGCCTTGGACGCTGCCAGGGATGGGAATTCTGGGGCCGTGCAGCTGCCCCGTGGATTTTGGGGGGATTTGTGTTATTTTGGTGCGTCCAGGAGGAATTTGGGCAGGAAGTTTCCATCCCTGGGATGTCCTTCCAGGTGCCAGCCTGGCTCCTCGGGGTTTTCAGGGCAGGGCTGAGGGGACAGTGGAACAGAACTCCACGGGTTGTGCTCAGCCTGGGATTACAAGCAGAATTCCTGAAGGCTCTGGGATCCCTTCCCTGTGCTGGAACGGGGCAGGCAGGTCACAGGAGCTCCTGGCAGGGATTAGAGGAACCATCTGTTCAATAATCCCATCCCTGTGGCATTTCCCACCAGCTGGGATGGGGCAGGGCAGTGCTGGATGCTCCCGTTGAGGTCCTGTTCCCTCACTGATAAATCCAGACCCTTAGAGGTGCTTGGCTTTAGGATTATTTGGTTTTTTTAATGGGACGGAAAAAATATTTGGTTGTTTGTATTTTTTTTTACTAGAGAAATTATATTTTAGCGGGGCAAAAATTTGATTTTCATTAATGAAAAATACCTTTTTTTTTTTTTTTTTTTTTTTTTTTGCTATTTTTCAATGGGGTAAAAAACGACGCGGGCATCGCTCCCGAGCAGGGAGAAATCCTGACAAGCACGTGGGGCTGCCGGGGATGATCCTAAAGACGCTGATGCAGGGTGAGCGGTGCGAGGGAAGTTTTCCATCCCCGCTCCGCGGTCACGTTGAAAAGCCACATTCAGCAGCGCCGGAGCGCGCGGGCTGTCCCCAAAACGCCGCTGCTGCGGCCCCGAGGGGACAGGAGGGGACAGGAGGAGCAGGGGCAGCCCCTGCGTGGGCAGCCGGGCTCGGATGGTGCCAATCCCGGATTTCCCGGGCCCTGGGGAGCGCAGCGGCCTCGGGGACGGAGCCCGGGCTGTCCCCCCTGTCCCGGGCGCTGGTTGGGATGAGGATCCCGGGGATGCGCTCCTGGAAGGGATCCGAGCTCCTTTCGTGCCGGGGAAAAAGGAAATTTAACCAGACTTTGGGAGCTGTGCAGCCGATTTTACCAGGGGTGATTTTCAATCCCGCGTGTTCTTGGATAAAGCAGGCGGGATGGCGATGATTTAGGCTGAGCCCAAATCAGTGGGAACGGCTTGGGAAGGGGGTGAGGGACCCGCATCGCCCCATGGGGGCTCTTCCAGGGGAAACCGGGGCAGGATCGTGGGGACACACAGGACATGGTGACATCGCGGGTAGGGGACACAAGCACAGCCCGACCTCAGCGCTCACAGCCTCCCCCCGCTGCTTCTTTTGTTCCCCGCTCCGGTTTTCCTTCATGCGAGATTAATTCCCGGGCGCTGTTGGAAGCAGTCGGGGAGAAATTTCTCCCGCATCCTCCTTTCGGGGCTAATTGCTGGCGCTGTGACGTCAGCCATGGATTTGTCCCTGGGATGGCTGCGGGAGCTGCCAGGAGAGCCCGGCCCTGCCGCGCTCGCATCCCCGCGCTCGCTCCCTGCTCCGCTGCCTTCTCCAGCCTGGATTAATCCCTTTTTCCCCCCCATTCCCAGCCCCGCACTCTCCTAATCTGACAGCGGCCGGGAATTAATCGGGCTGGCTGCAATAGGATTAAGGGAGNAAATCTGGGAAATAGGTTGGAGTGTTCCCGGGGGGTGTGTCGGGAGCGAGCGCGCATGTGAGGAGTGCGGGGCGGGAGGCACCGAGCCCGCCTCGTCCTCCCTTTCTCCGAGCATCCTCCGCGATGCCATCCTGGAGGTGATACAGGCGCAGCAGCATCCATGGCCTGCCCGTAGCCTCGGCATTCCCGGCTCTTCCTCTTCCTCCTCATCCTCGCCGCCGCCGAGCTGACCGGGAACCGCGTTCTGTGTTTTTCCAGGCTCCTTGGAAATTGAGGAATGCAATTCTGCCACCATGATGGAAGGTAGGTGATGAGCCCGGCGCGTTCTTCCGCGGCGCTCGGGAAAGGAGGAGGAGGAGGCAGCGGAGCCGTGCCCGGTGGGGGGGAATTGATCGCTTTAAATAAAATAATGATGTTGTTAATAATAATAATGATGAGGATGAGGATGATGATGGGATGCGATCCTCCCCTCCCCCTAATCCCGGGCGCTCCGAGGCTCTGCCGAGCGCCAGGGGTGGTGATATAATATCGAGCCCTTCCGATTATTTGCAATTCCATCCCCAGCCCTGTGTAGGCAGCTCGGGCTGTGCCAATTCCCGGTTTTTCACGGAGCTGCAGCTTCCTCCAGCCCAAACCCGGCTGGATCCGCCGGGGTTTTTTTGGGATCCTGAAATGATTTGATTGCGGTGCGCAGAGGATGGGGCTCGGGGGTTTTTCCCTGCATGGATGAGCGGCGTCTCGGTGGGAAACGAGGGAATTGGAACTTGAGATGATTTTTTTTTTTTTTTTTTAATCCCTGCCGTGCGGTGGAGATGCAGGGCTGGGGAGGGAGGAGGAGGTGTTGGATTGGAGTTTCTTGGCATAAAAAAAAGGGAATGAGGAGGGAATATGGGCTCCAGGCACAGGATGCTTCAGGGAGCTGTGTCTGATCCTGTGTGGGAAAAGCCTCTGGGCATGACAGGAATTTTATCCTCTGTCGTCTGTCTCGGCCGTATGTAAAGCTCTCCTTTATTATTTATCATTTTAATCCCTTCTGGAGCAGGATGCAGGGGAAAGGATGTCTTGGATTTAATTCTATTTTAGCAGGATGGACACTCCAGGCTTAAAAAAGAGCAAAATATCTTGGAATTTTGGGCGATTTCTGGCCCGTTGGTGGCAGCAGCAGGGCCTGGCTTGGTGGAGCCACTTCCACGCCCGGCAGCTTCCCGGGATGACAGGCAGAAATCCGGCTGCTTCCCGGAATATCCCTGAAATCTGGGGCTGCCCCCTGCCCGAATTCACCTGGAGGGGCCTCGGGATCCGTGGGGATTTTATTTAAAACATTTCTGTGATCTCGGGAATCCCGGTGTCCTCAGGGCCATGTGTGGGCACCCGGGCTGGCCTCTCCTGGCATTGGGGTTTGGATGCTTTGGTGTGAAGGAAATGAGTTTTGTTGTCCTTTAGATGCCAGGAAAAGCTTTCCCTGGTGCTGATGAGAGTCACAAGCAGAAGAGGTTTTAATTTTAGCCCATGACATCAAACCCATCCCACGACAGGAGCAGGTCATGGCAGGGAAAATGCCATTAAAAACCCGGCTTCTCCCAAAATTCCAGCGTTTAATTTAATTAATTTCATTTAATTCCAGCAGGAATTAACTTGGATGAGTTGAAGTTATCTTGTTGTAGGCCTTGCTTTGAGTTATTTATTCCGTTTAGGGGCTGCTTGGGGGAAGTAAATTGGGTTTTTTGGAGCTCATTTGCGATTTGGGGTTTTTTTGGGGATTGGTTTTATTCCTTGAGGATTTGGTCACTGCCCAGCTCCACAGTGGAGATGGATCCAGGGCTGGGGCCTTCCCTTCCCAATGAAAGGGGAAGTGGAATCGCTTTCCATGACCCATGAAAAAAAAATAAATTGGGGAAAAAAATTAAATACTCTTCATAAAAAGTGAATTATTAAACAGCTTGAAACGTTCCCCCAGTGGTTGATGCAACCCTAGAACAAGAGGTGGAGAATTAGAAATAATTCCTGGGTTTTATTTTGGGTTTTGAAGTAGTTGGAAATTGGTTGGATTTGTGGGAGAGCGGAATTTCAATCCAAGACCCCACTGAAACTCTGGCCCCTGGCTGGGGTGATTTATTTAACATTAATATCATTAATTCAATGGTTTTAACAAGCTTGGCTTAATTGGGGCTGAAACTTTTTAAACCTGAACAAAACAACCAAGAGTTCCTCACAGGTGAAGACCTTAAAGGGGTAATTAATTAATTAGTTACCCCTTTATTATAATTACTTTATTATTTATTATTCCTTTATTGTAATTGATTGCCCCTAATTGAAATGAATTATTTAAATCCTTTTGGGTGCTGAGGTGCTGGACACGGGGCTGGAAGTGGAGGGTGGGGTGAAGGACCCATGGCCAGCAGCGTGGACCTGGCTCAGGGATTCTTTTTGAATCCTTTTCCTTGGAAAAAAAAGGGAATTCACCCGGCTGGGAAGGGCTCAGGAAGAGCAATTTTTGCTGGATATGGACATTATGCCCAATGTATGGATTGGTTTTCTCATTCTTCTGGCAGATGGGGAGAAAAATGTTTATTTTTCAGCGATGTCTAAAAATCCCAACAACACCCCCCCCAAAAAAAACACAAAAACCAAAAAACCCCAAGTGTGGGAGAGATTTCCAGAGCCAAATCCTTGCTGGAGGACACCAAAGGAATCTCCAGCAGTGGAAATTCCTCCACTTCCACGGAGGGCTGGGATGATGGGATGCAAATCCATGGATTTGCTGCTCTTGGCTCCACGCAGCAGGTGGGAAGCGGGGTTGGGATGAGGATTTGTCCCCCCCGAGGTCCCTCGTGTGTGGGACGAGAGGGGTTTGGATGTTCCCTGGGATTGGGAAATGCTGGGAAGCGCCCAGGGCACGTGGTGGGGGTGAACGTCGGGCACGGAACGGGTTTGGCTCCTTTCGGAATCCTCTGGGGCCTTGGGAGGCGTTGCTGGAGTTTGGGAATCGCTGCTCAGGGAGGAGCTCTGGGATTTTGGGAGGATGGGGCGGTGGCAGAGCAGCCGCGGCTCCTCCCGGGAGCGTCATTCCCGCTTTTCCTGGAGCTGCTCCCTGCGCTTCCCCAGAGCCCAAAACGGGGGAGAAACTTTCCCAGAGCGGGAATTTCTTCAAACTGGGAAGTTTGGGCACTTGGGGAATTTCCATGGGAATGTTCTGTCCCGCCAGTGACAGTGGAAGATGTCCAAGCCCACGGCAGGGATGGGATGAGATGGAATTTTAGGTCCCAACCCAAACCAGTCTGGGATTCTGTGGTCACATCCAAACCGGGAAAACCTTTCTGGAATCATTTCTTGGAATGCTGGGCCCGGAGGCTTCGATGGCACATCCAAACAAAAAAATCCTTCGTGTTGATTGCAAATGATTTAATTTGATTTTTAGGTGGTCTCGTTTCGGTGGATTTGGTTGGAATGTGCTCGGTGCTGCCTGTGGGACTCAGCAAGGAAATGAGCTGGGAAAATTTGGGGGCTTGGATGTGAGGGGGAAAATTTGGAGATTTGGATTTGGGGGCTTGGATGTGAGGGGGAAAATTTGGGGATTTGGGGGCTTGGATGTGAGGGGGAAAATTTGGGGGCTTGAATGTGAGGGGGAAAATTTGGAGGTTTGGATTTGGGGACTTGGATGTGAGGGGGAAAATTTAGGGGTTTGGATGAGAGGGGGAAAATCTGGGGGTTTTCCTTGAGAAAGCCACCAGCAGGTTGGACAGAGGCATCATAAATTCAGGCATGGATGGAAAACCATGCCAGAAAATTCCCAGAAAACCAAATCAGGACCTGGATTTCCCAGGGCTGGGTCAGAAATCCTTGGCTGAGCTGGGATCTGAGGAGAATCCTTGGTAGGGCATCTCCATCTTTGCCTCTGAGATGGATTTTTCCAGACCTGCTGGAATTTTCTGCAGAACTGGGAAGGAAAAAAACTTTTTCAGGATGTAGAAGATTTTTTTCCCCCCCTTTCCTTCTTTTTGCTGAGTTTGATGCAGGGATTTGGCTCCTCCTGTATCCCAGGATGGCCTTGGGGACATCCCACCACTCTCCACACCAAAGATGTCCTTTAGGACTTTTGGGATGTTTTTGGGGGGCTGATCCAGGTGGGTTGGAGTTGCCAAGGAGGAATTTTTGTGGAAATAAGGCCCTGGAAGTGAAAAGCTGGGAAGAGAAGAGGGGAAAAAAGCTCTGGAAGTCTTGGGTTTGGGGCTCAAAAAAAAAAAAAAGGCAAAACCTGGGAAAAGAAATGTGGCAAAACCTAAAACAAAATATATGGCAAAACCTAGGGGTGGAAAAAAATGGGAAAACCAGGAAAAAATATGGCAAAACTTAAAAAAAAATTGGCAAAACTCCTCCTAGGGGTGAGCCCAGTTTAAAATGTGCCCTTGGGCATCTGGAACTGGTGCCCAAATGCAGGAATTTGGGTTTTCCTGCCAGGGCAGGAATTTCCTGCGGGATTCACCGGCCTCACTCGTGCTTCAGGGAAAAACAATTCCAGGTGAAAACGGGAACTGCTCACCCTGAGCCTCCCCCAGTGCGGGGATTTATCCATTAAAAACGAGGATTTGGGTGGAAATCCTGTCCCAAATGTTGATGTTGAGCCCCCAGAGGTGTTGGAGGTGTAAAATGGGATTTATCCAGAGTTTGTGGTAGGAATCCCAACCCAGTTTTGGGATTGGAGTTGTAAAATGGGATTTATCCAGAATTTGTGACAAGAATCTCGATCCAATGTTGGGATTGGAGAAGAGGATCATGAAGAAAAATGGGATTTATGCAGAGTTTGTGGCAGGAATCCCAACCCAGTGTTGGGATTGGAGGAACACAAAGGAAAATGGGATTAATCCAGAATTTGTGGCAGGAATCCTAACCCAATGTTGGGAGAGGAAAAACACAAAGGAAAATGGGATTAATCCAGAATTTGTGAGAGGAACTCCAACCCTAAATTGGGATTGGAGAGGAGGAAAATGGGATTTATCCAGAATTTGTCAGAGGAATCCCAACCCAATATTGGGTTGGAGAGGGGGAACATGAAGGAAAATGGGATTAATCCAGAATTTGTCAGAGGAATGCCAACCCAAAATTGGGATTGGAGAGGAGGAAAATGGGATTAATCCAGAATTTGTCAGAGGAATGCCAACCCAAAATTGGGATTGGAGAGGAGGAAAATGGGATTAATCCAGAATTTGTCAGAGGAATCCCAACCCAAAGTTGGGATTGGAGAGGAGGAAAATGGGATTAATCCAGAATTTGTCAGAGGAATCCCAACCCAAAATTGGGATTGGAGAGGGGAGGAGGGGAATGCAGAGCTCCTGCCCAGAGCTGTGCCCTGGAGCCCTGGGATGCTCCCAGGATCTGCCCCAGGAAGGTTGGATCTGCCCTTCTGCCCCATCCCCGTTTTCCCCAGAACCATTTTTTCATTCCCTTCACTCCAGGCCATGCACGTGATTTTTATTTTCATTATTTTCCCCAAAATTAGGAGGGGGGAAAAAAATCCCCCAAAAAAAGAAACAACAACAACAAAAAAATTTAAAAAAAAATCCAAAATAAATTTAAAAAAAAATAAATAAAAAATCCAAGCCCTGGAGGGCCACGCAGGTGGAATTTTTTAGGGAATGAGCTTTTCCCAGGAGCACAAAGTGTGGCCCTGTTTGCTCTGCCAGCGATTGAGGAGCTCAGTTCTTTGTTTGGAGGCAAAATTCCGCTGCAGGCGGCGGCTCCTGGGCACTTCCCAAGGGTTTTCTGCTCTGCCTGTGGCAATGAAAGGGGGACGAGGCTGGAAATGCTTCCAGCTGCTGGGGTTTTGTGCTTAAATCCCCAAAAATGGATTTATTTTTTATTTTATTTGAGTTAGTTTTAGGGGTTTTAATTCAATTTCACTGTATTTTAAATTTTTTTGCCGTTTATGAGTTTTTCTATTTGAGTTTTTCCTGGTTTAATTTAATTTTTTTTTCTGTTTTAATTTTATTTTCTCCCCATTTTTATTTAATTTTTCCCCATTTCAAGCTGGTTTTTCCTCCCCATTTCAAATTGGTTTCCCCCCCTCACTTCCAATTTTCCCCCATTATTTCCAATTGTTTTTTCCTCCCTATTTCAAATTGGTTTTTCCTCCCATTTCAAATTTTTTCCCCCCTATTTCAAATTGTTTTTTCCTCCCCATTTCAATTTTTTTTCCTCCACTATTTCAAAATTTCCCACAATTTCAAATTGTTTTCCCCCCTCATTTCAAATTGGTTTTTTCCCCCCTATTTCAAACTTTCCCCCTCTCATTTCCAATTTTTTCCCCTCCCCATTTCCAATTTTTTTCCCCATTTGAATTCCCGGAGCCGAGGTTTTG
>VWYI01018793.1:0-66232 GCA_013399455.1 Anthoscopus minutus | reverse complement strand
CAGCTCTGAGAGTGTCTGTCCCGCTCTCCAGCCGAAGGACCCAACAAGCCCCGCCGATTCTTTGTCTTTTTAAGCACCGAAGATGTACCAACCATCAAGGCTTTTCTCTCAGCTAAATGGGGAAAAATTCCACTAGCTAAGAAAAAAGCACAAAGAAAAAAAAAAGACACCTAACCCCCAAGAGAGGTACAAGCAAAGCTGCTTCCAAAATTCATGCTGGGGTGAAGCAAGGAAGACTTAATCCTTCAACAAACATGGCACAGGTAGCTGTGCAACCCGGGGCTATGCTTTCTCAAAGGCTGTTTCAGCTGTACCACATCATGCCCATGGCCAGCCTAGCCCACAAGGTGTAACAGCCTTGGAGAGATGGAGACACTTATGTGCAGATGGTCTTAATCAGTGCAACAAGCTCCTATCCACCATTTCAGGAGCAGCACAGTCATGAGGAAGCAGTTACAGAAGTGGAGCAACAGGTTTCACTAGAAAGACAAATTGTTGATGCTGAAAACAGATGTGACTGAAAGATGGGAAGGAGAGAAGCAAAAGCTGTGACCCACAGGGAGCATGAAGACGCAAAGCAAGAAGATACAGTTCATTTTGTCTGGTCTCAGCAACTGAAAACAGACACTTTATGTTGTTTACATCCCAAAGCATGTTGAACACAAGGGCATGCTGTGCTGCACACAGTGCAAAATACTCCTGCCCTAAGAAGGGCATGTAAGATCATGAAGAACAAAGCTGGATGCGGCTATGTCGCTTTCCTTTCAATTCTCTTTGTACAGTGCAAGGCCAGTGTTCCAGGGCATGGGCAACAGTTTACCTCATTCCAGTGTTGCCAAAAGGGGATTGATCCTCATGGACCTTGTAAGGAGACACAAGCCAAATCTGTCAGATCTGATTCTTGTGATTAGTAACAGCTCAACAAGGTTCTCTTCCCCACGCTTTCCTCTGTGTCTAATTTCCAGATCTCCTTCTCAGATACCCACCACACCGTGGGAAGCTGGAGCAGCAGCAAGCAGCTGGGGAGGGACACTCATCCATCCTGTTTAGTTTTGTTGCTTTTCTACAGTGTTCTGAATAGCTGCTGCAAAACCTTGCAAGACAAGTCCTTTTTCACTCTGCATCAGCTTGGAAGGGAAGAAATTATTAAAAACATCTCCCAGAAGCACAGGGAAGATATTGCTGGTTTACGTGGGATTCGTTTTATGGATTTAGACAGCAAGAAGTGTTATCAAGTAGAGCAAAGGAATTGTGGAAGGAGTGAGTCTTCTAGGAATGGCCAAATCCTCACCCTGTGTGCTCTGAACACAGCCATGTGTCCATGGGCAGGACAATCCTCCACTGAGCATCCTGCCCTCTGGGTCCTGTTCCAGAGCCTGGCTGGCACAGCTTGGACGGGGCTATTCATGCAGAGAACAGTTTCACTGCTGTAGGGACAGACTGGGAAGTCTTAGCTCTGTGGAGACAGGTAATCAGAAAGGGCTCACAGAATCACGGAATATCCCGAGTTGGAAGGGACGCACAAGGATCACTAAGTTTAGCTCCGGGCCCTGCACAGGACAGCCCTAAGAATGGCAATGAGCTGGCTAAGGTGGTTCAATGAAACTTAGCTTGGAAGCAGATGAACAGTATTAGGCATCCAATGCTGAAATGTTGTCAAAGCAGAAAAACCTGGGCCAGGGGAAAATGGTCATTTCTCCTCGGCTGCAATTTTACTCAGTGCCACTGTTCTGTGGGATTTTCCAAGCCTTATGGAAGTAGTAACATTTAACAGCACTGAGTGTAGTCAGGCTGCATCCCACCTTACACAGCCCTTTCTTTGTAAAATTGGTGAAGGAGCAGCTCTATTACAGGTTTTAGCAAAAGGTGATAGGTCAGATAAATTTAGATGGTGCTGCTGCTACCTGAGCTGCTCCCATCTGAAGGGATAACCTCAGAAGAAGATTTTAATCAAGTTGTACTTCAGACATCAGAACAGCAGAGAGAAAGGGTTGGATGTCTGGCCAAGGATTTTAAGTGAGCTGTTTAGAGCCCATAGCTCTATCACCTGCTCTGACAACTGCTTCATTCATTAAGGCTGTACTTTCAGAGCAGTGAGGCCAGTGAGGCCAGTGCCTGGCCACACTTTAAAAATCATATTTTCACATGGAAAACACAAAACTTTATGGTTCCACTTTAAGATTTGAAGAATGCGAATATTGAAGAAAGTTGGATCTCCACAAGGTTTCTTTAACAGTTTTGGGGGTTGCAAAAAAAATGTGAATACAATGATAGACACAGTTTGCTCTCGCCTCAAACAATGCCACTACATCCTGGAGCTAATTGGGGAATGGAGTATAGAGATATGGTGGGAAGATAAAGAGGAGTATGTTGGGATGTTTAGGGGCACAGGGTAACAACACTATTATTGTTGTTAGTACTGTTACCTCATGTTTGAGGGGAGAAAGGGAACAGTATCAGGAATACTGGAAAATCCTCCCTATTGGTGAAAGGATCCTAGGCCACACCACAGAGCAGAGACACTGTATAAAATCACACTTTGATAGCCTTGAACAAAAAGACTTTGGACTGTATTGACTCTCCCACAGCCCAAAACCCAGAGGTCATCCTCAACTTTTTATTACTTGGTCTGACACATTCAGCATGGTTGTGATTCTGTCTGGTAAAGGTCAGGTATGTATTAAGAAAGGATTTGGAGCATCCAAACATGATATCAAGAACTGTGGAACCACAGCTTGAAGGAAAAAGATGCTTTCACAGAGCACCTGGGAAGGCCTGTTGGAGAGCAGGCTAGATTTCCCATCCTGGCTCCAAAACCTATCTCTGCCCTCACACTGAACAAATTCATCAAGGTGAACTTTAGCATTCAGACAAGAACAACAAATGCCAAGTATCTCACTGCCCTGTCTTTACCTATGCCTCTCTGTTAAGTATTATGCACTTTGAGTCGCTGCTCTCCAGAGATACAGCCCTTCCAGCAGACAGAGCTGCACTGGCTACACCTCGAATTCCTAGTCTTTCACATGCCTGAAGAGGAAACAAATAAATCACTGCAATGTGTAACATGGTATTTATTCCTTGTGGTGAAACCAGGATGTTTGGCTAAGTTTAACTTTGAGCAGGTATATTCCTACAGCATCAGGGCATAAGAATGTTGCATGAAAACCAGCATCATGTCACCGTTGTTAAGCTAAAAGCCCTAAAATACATAAACCCAAAGTCAGTGAATAGGAAGGACAAATGAAGTGCCAGTTTCAAGTCGGTGCAACACACGGGACAAGCGCCCTCAGCGTCTGGCAGAGTTTAGAGAAAATTAGCCCCCACTGGCACCGGAGCAGAGCAGATCACCGGCAGAGGAGGGTGTATATAGCCTGTCCTCAGCAGCAGCCTGGGAGTGCAGGAGGGAAGGGACAGAAAAGCACTGAAGTAAGAGCCAAAAGCAGCACTGTAAGGAGCTCCTCTCATCCTTCCCCACGCCACTCCCAGCACCCAAAACAGCTCAATGCACAGAACCAAATAGGCAAAGCATCCACGTACAGGGACTCCCGACGGCTACCGAGGTCCTCTCAGGCGTCGGCACCAATTCGCTGCCGCGTTCTCCGGCGCCCGGGACCAGCCAGGTGCCAGCAGAGCCCGGCTTTCCGCAGCCAACGTTGAGGGAAGCGGCTGTTTGAAAACCTCTGGCCGTCTTTGTTTGGTTGAGGCAGAGGGCTGCCGGGAAGGTCACCCACAAGGTCATTGATGTACAGGGAGGGCGGAGCCCTTCTCGTAACCCTTTCGGGGCTGCCGCTCTCCAGGGCCGCCAGGAGGCATGTCACCTTAGGGCACAGGCTCGTCTGTCCCGTCCCAGAGCACAGCCCAGGCGTGGGTGGTCACACTTGTGCCACAGGATGCAGAAGAAGCCTCATAGAAGGCAGCTCTGCCGTCCCTAGAGGTCTCGTCCCGCCCTGGAAGCACCAGCTCCATCCCTGCCCGGGGCTGGTGGCTGCGATGTGCCAGCCGGGCTGCTGGCATGGGGCAGAGGCCACAGCGGAGCCATTCGCTCTGAAACTGAAGCAGACACGTGCTTTGAGCTGTTCTCATCTGTGCTAGTGCCCTCAAATGGGATGTTCAAATGTCTCTCCTCGTTCAGTCTTGGCTTAAAAACTCAGTCCTGCCAGCTGCTGGCAGCCCCTGGAAGAGGATCAGAATGGCAGCCCCCCCACAGGCTGCCACCACCGTCCTGGGGCTGGCCCTGCAGCTCACAACTCTGCAGGAACCTGCTTCAGCTAGTAGCTGGCAGGAAACCTTTTTCACAGTACTATTGTTTTTCTGCTGGTTCAGTGATCTTACCTTCCCACCCCTGGAGAGATTTTTATAGACGGCCGTAATAAAATGAGTGAGACAATTTAAATGAATAATTAACAATGAATGTATTAAATTAGCAAGCGGCAAAGTGAGCAAACAGCGCGCTAGGCGGCCGGGGAGCTCTTCTCCACCAGACTCGCAAAATGTGCACGTTAGAGCACAGCTTATATATAGTTTCAGTCTCTGGCAAACTTTTCTTCTTCCCCCCCTTCTTCTGGTTATCTTTTGTAATGCGTCTGCACCTCCTGTTGCTGGGTGGTTGTTTTAACCCTCTGATGGTCGTTGAGGCTGAAGTTTTTAGTCTTCTTCAGGTTGCTGTCTTGCGCAGTACATGTGGTTATCACGTTTGGAAAATATGTTGATTAGGCAGCGTTTGCACAGTTTTTATCTAGGCCTTCATACCATCCCAAATAATTGTTTTGTGTAACTTTGAGCACTAATTAGCTATTTTATGTAACAATTTCTCTGGGTAACACTTTCTCTGGGTAGCTTTGAGCAACAACTAATAACCATTTTTCTAACAAGATGATTATTATAAGTGCAGGACTTTGGAATCAGTTAGCCTTTATGGCTTTGGCATAACTGAGAACAAAATGTTAAACACCATGGGAGCAGACAGGTGGGCATTGGGCTCTGCACCCAGGGAACAAGGGACAAGATAAGGCAAAATAGCCTCAAGTTGCACCAGGGATGGTTTTGTTTGGATATTAGGAAAATACTCCTTGCAGAATGGGTAGTCAGGCGTTAGAAGAGGCTGCCCAGGATAATGGTAGAATCACCATCTCTGAAAGTGTTAAAAAATATGTAGATTTGGCACCTGGGGACATGGTTTACTGGTGGCCTTAGCAGCGCTGTGGGAATGGCATTGGAATTAGGCTCAATGATCTTAGAAGGCTTCTCCAACCAAAATGATTCCATGATTCTAAGTTCATCATGACAGTCTACTAATAGTCCTCATTTGACATAATGCAGTTTCTCATTGAACCATGTGAACTTTTAGCAGACTACAAGATTGCCTGTGAGGAAAATCTGCCCTTTAACAAGATGTTGCATGAAGAACAACTTCCTTTTTGCTTTCTTTGGGGTTTTGTTTGTTTCCTGAACCTGTTCCATGGCAGGTTTTATGTAATGCCCCTTGGTTTTGCAGCAGAACAGAAAATAAGCTCGTTTTCCTTCTTGCTATACATGCATTAACAGACACCTCCCTTGTTCTTGCTCATATCCTGTGATGGAGGTAGATGGGACATATCTTTGCACTGATTCAAGAGGTGAAGCTTCCCCATCATTAGGAATTTAACAGATATGCCCCTGGCCATACACTTCAGTTGACCAGCACACCTACTTCTCAGAAAGGTCCATCACTTTTAATGCCCTGCATTAGGGATGGGGTCAAAATACACTTCTGACCTTATTTCTTTGAAGTCAAAAGTCAGGCAGCCAGTGTGGTCAGAAGGTCAGAAAATCAGTGCCTGCAGTGGAAAATTTCCTTTTAAGTTCACAGCAAACACTTTTGGCAGGGAGAGAGAAGATATCCTTCCCATATAACATGAAATGCCACTGTATAGCAGTCCATCTTAAGTCTTTCATTTTCCTCTTCCCAATTTTTCTTGCAGTTGAGAGGGCAAATCCCCTCATAGTAGTGCTGTCCCTACACCCGCCACCACCAAAAATCAGGGTTTGTGTGCTGTGAATCTGCAACCTGCACCTGAGATAAGGTTGGCCCAGAATTCAAGTGAGGAGGCTGCAGCCTGCTGGGTTGTCAAGCTCTTAAAATCCAGAGCTGAAGCCCCAGCTGCTAATGTCATTACTATTACGCAGAACAAGGTTTGTAGGAACGTTTATTTCACCAGTTATAGCGTAGCTATACCATTCCCCGCCCCGGTCCTGTTCGCTTTAAGCCTTTCCACCCGTCCCGCCTCCGCTGTGACGCCATCAACGCGCGCTGAAGCTGCCCCTTCCCGCCCGCTTGCGTCCATCTTGTGCGACAGGCGCGGAGCGACGGTGGCGCCGAGGATGTGAGTGCGGGGCGGGGGACTCGCCATCCGTGTTCATCCGGCGAGGCCGCGGCCCGACCGGTCCCTCTGCCGTGCAGGGCGCTGTGGGGAGCACGCTGGGGCCGCCGAGAGGCGATGGCGGCGCTAGTGTCAGGGATGGGGCCTCGGAGCCGCAGCCTCCCGCGGCCGGAGGTGGGAGGGCCAGGGCGGGGCCGGCTGAGGAGCCGGGCCCGGGTGTCGGCGCTGCCGCAGCCCAGCCGGCGGGGGGAACGTTGTGCGGGCCCGAGGGGCGGGTTGCTATGCTGATTTCTGATTTCACGGCCCCCTGCTCCACGGTCACTGTACCGGATCCAAGGCGTATGGATCTGACTGCCCCGCGCCTCGTCGGCCCCAGAGCTGGGCCGAGCGGCCTCAGAGCTGGGCGAAGTGGCCGTAGTGAGCAGGGAATTGCCTGCGCCGAACCATCCTCACATCAGGAATTCTGCCGGTTTGCAGCTGAAGACCTGAAGCAAACTGTCAGTAAAGGAGTCTCCTATAGCCATACGGGAATCCCGGGGGCGAGCGAGTTTGCTTCCTTTGCCACAGAACGGCTGCTCTGATTGTGCAGATTTTGTCTTTAAAGCAGAAGTGTGTTTGGATGTTTATGTGTAGATTGCTTTTAGACTTTCTGTTTTGGGGTGGATGCCCCTAAAGCAGCTATTTGTTAGAGAGTGAGAAGTTCTTGATTGTAGCAAAGAAGCATGTCGCCTAGAAATGCAAGGTTGTACAGTTTTGTGTGAGGACTATGATTTATTCTTTCAACATTTTCCAGTGAATGTCTGAACTTGTAATGTCCACAGGGTAGAGTCAGGTTTCCAACTAAAGTGAACTTGGCCAGTGGCATTCCTGAGAAAGGAATAAAACCACAGTTTGGAGATTGCTTAAGTGCAGCATCATCTGGTGAATATTCCAAAGCAATGTGGCTGATCTGTTTGGTAAGCGCAGGAGCAGTAAGCAGTGAAACCTGAAAGGAGATTGTAGCTAGGTTCGAGTCAGGCTCTTCTCCCAGGCAAGGGCAACAGGACAAGAGGACACAGTCTTAATATGCAGTGGGGAGGTTTAGATCAGACATTAGGAAGAATGTCTTCACAGAAGGGCCAAGTGGGCTTTGGAAGGGGATGCCCAGGGATGTTGTGAAGTCACTGACCCTGGAGGTGTTTATGGAAAGACTGGATGCAGCACTGAAAGCCTTGGTCTACTTGACATGGTAGTGTTGGGTCAGAGGTTGGACTTGATGGTCTCAGAGGTCTGTTCGAATGTCATTGATTCTGTGATTCTATTTCCTGCCTCAGCAGCAGGCTGGGTAATAGCAGACATGCTGGTCTTTATCTGTGTTTCCTCTTCCCTTCTCCCAGAAGGGCTAAAACCAGATCCAACTCTTGGGCACTAACAGATAGTTTTGTATGCTGGGAACATCATGATTCTAAGAGTCCAGAGGTGCAGGACAAGCTGATGTGTAGGCAGAGGTAACCCAAACCTGGTTATGGGAGATTTAGAAGAAGAGAAATGGGCTCTGGGCTGACCTAATTGCAGCCTTCCAGTATCTGAAATGAACCTGTAAGAAAGATAGAGAGAGACATTTTACAAGGGCCTGGAGTGCCAGGACTAGGGAGAATGGCTTCCCACTGACAGAGGGCAGGTTTACATTAGAGATTAGAAAGAAATATTTCCTTGTGAGAGTAGTGAGGTCCTGGCTCAGGCTGCCCAGAGTAGTGTTCAAGGCCAGGTTGGATTGGAGCAACCTCGTGTAGTGGAAGGTGTCCCTGCCCATGGCTGGGGGATTGGAAAGTGATGAGCTTTAAAGTCCATGCCATCCCAAACCAGTCAGTGATTCTATGATTTTATGAAAGGAAATTCTTATGTTTTCTGGTCTTGTGAAACCAGAAACCTGGCTGTTCTGTATTGCCCAGCTGGGCTCTTGCAGTGGCTTTCTGAACTGCAGCCCCCTCACACCTTGCACTGGAGAGGCACAGAGCTGGATAGAAATGTCCTAAAGCTGAATGACATACACAGGTATGTTTGTCTTGGCTCCCTTTGTAATACCTGTGGGACAGTTCATAGACTGCTTTCTTCCTGCCACTGATGCTAGAGGAGACATTCCCTTTCCCAGCAAGCGCTGGTAGTGGCACATCTGTGGTTTGGTTTCCTTCTTGTCCTCCATGCAGAAAGGCCATGGGTGTTTCTTGATTTCTGCAAAGAGTTTTTGAATATTTATTTGTTTTGCTTCTTGCAGTTGGTGTATTAGGGAAAACTGAAGCTAAAAATCAGAAAAGCAAGTTTGGCTGTTCAGAAGTTATCTCTTCCCAACCATACATTTAATTGCAATTCAGAGAATAAAGTAATTGCTTACCAGAAGCACAGAAGCTACAAGATTGTTGGATGCTGTGAGCTGGAGAAGTTTTTTTGTTCACTGAGTTTGCATGTGTTGCACATGGGGATGGAGATGTTTCCAACATCCTGCATTACTGTGCATATTCGGTGCTGCTGCAGATAAGGCTGGCAGCTCCCACACGCTTCTGCTCATTCCCTGAATGTTTCATTCCTTGGTAGTTGAGAGTGTCATGCTCCTTTAGATGTTATTAAAATGTTGGAGGCAAGTTTTAAACAATCCCCATGGAAAAATCAAAATGCAACATGTTTATAGATGTTGCAGATTTTGTGATGGATGCAGCCCTCACACAGCAAACATTTGGTAGTCAACTAATACTTAGCATTTCAGTACTAAATAGAGAGGTGTTAAATCTGTCTCCTTTCCAGTACAGAGCAGAGAGAGAACTGGCTTTCTGAATCGAGGAGTTAGAAATGAAGTTTGAGACATGGGCCCCCCCCATTCAGTGCTGCTTTGGATATCTCTGAAGGGGAAAAGGAGTTAGCAGGATTGAAAAAGAGTTTGCTAGAACTTTTTCTAAAGTGTTTGGAATTACCTAATGCTTTAACTCCACAGTTTCTGTGATCCTGAGTTAATATTCAAAGTTCAGTGTTTCATGTTGCTGTCATGTTGTGTTCTTTATTTGGGTGTGGGGCTTTAGTTGTCTATGTTTATTGAAGTCAGCAATGCATTCTGCAATTTGTTGTTGAAGGGCTCCCTCACCAACCAAGCGCAAGGACAGGTCTGAAGAGAAATCGAAGGACCGGTCCAAGGATAAAGCAGCCACAAAGGAATCAGGTGAAAAGGATCGTGGTCGGGACAAGACACGCAAAAGACGCAGTGCTTCCAGTGGGAGCAGCAGTACCAGGTGGGTACTTTTATGGGAGTAACAAATGACAGCATTTTCAGAAATCAGTAGCTTTCTTTGTGGTAGTCTTGGGCCTATTGAAAGCTTGTGTTGTGTTAGTCACTGTGCGATTTTGTCTGATTTAAGAGGATTTATATTCTAGATATGAATTTCTGTAGCTGCATGGTGAGCTGTGGAGCCTCAGTCACAGTTACTCTCTCTATAGTTGTCAGAAGTTTCTCAGCTGTTGTTTGTCTGGGTATTCCACTGATTTTTATTCTTCTCCCCTTTGAAAAAGATCCCGTTCCAGCTCAACTTCCAGCTCAGGGTCCAGTTCCAGCACTGGTTCTAGCAGTGGCTCAAGTTCTTCTTCTGCCTCAAGCCGCTCTGGGAGCTCCAGCACCTCACGCAGTTCCAGTTCCAGCAGCTCTTCTGGATCTCCCAGTCCCTCTCGACGGAGACATGACAACAGGAGACGGTCTCGTTCCAAGTGAGTTTTATTTGTCCTCTGGGCATTGCCAGATGTCAGGTTAATTCCATGTAGAAGACAAGATTGTGATCAGAACAGATTGTTCTCTGAAGACTGTTTGCTTTCTCCGTAATTTAGAGATATGAATTTTGTTAGAATAGGTGTGTTCTGTTTCCTTAGAATCCAAACATATGCCCTGTAGGAAGAGAGATTAAAAACCTAATTTTTAAGAGTTCAGAGATCTTAAATATTTTAATTTTAGAGGTGGGTGTAAGAGGTTGTAAGGCCCTTCCTTAGTAGTATGGGCCTGATCAGAGTACAGTTGTTCAGTTCCTGTAAACTACAGCCACAACTAACAGAAAAGTCAGGGCTAAAACCAGGATAAATGTGTATTTATGTATATTTATGTTCTTAGTTATTAAAAACCAAAATTTTATATTTATAGAATATAAAGAATATTTATATGCTCATATTATAATTATATATGATTATATAATATATAATTATGTGTATAATATATATAGTTTTATATATATAAAGATATATTTCTATTACAATATTTATAATAATATATTTATATTCTTACTTTAAAAAGAAAGAAGGAGGACAGAGGAAGCCCCTGTAAGGGTGACATGGGAATCAAACTATCTTAATGCCTCTACAGTTTTTCCTTTGCATGAGGCGATGAAGGCTGATAAAATATACTTAAGGCAATGTGGGGTTTTTAGTGTATCACTCAGTTTATGGACTTTAAGATTAGGAAGAAGCATGAATATAAATTTTCTACATACTTATTTTTTTACAGTTTAAAGTTTTATTCCAGATTTTTTTTAACTGCAAAGGCATTTTGATACGCAGCTAATATAAAATAGATTTTTAAACCATTTTTAGACCTCTGTACTGAACGGAAGATATGGAAACACAAATAATTTAATCCATTTATTTGCCTCGTTGTGGTATGCTGTTTATGGCCCTATTTTGCCTCTTCACCTATTGAGGCAAAGAATGTTTTTGTGTTAATAATTGGGAAGTGTTTTAACTATGACCACAACTTCACAGAAGTGCTTGCTAAATTTTGTGTGTGTTACCTTAGTTGCAGTGAAGCTGAAAAGTTGCAAAAAAAGTTCTAAATTTTCAAAAGGTTCTAAAGCAAAAGCAGACAAGACAAATGCATGTCCTGAGGTGTTTCTGAGTGGAACACCCTCAACACCACCTGAACACTAACTTCTTTAGGAAAAAATGCCCTTCAATAAAAATGATATTTTTAATCAAGTGATATTCACTGGCTTTGGGTTTGTCCTGCATGTTCCCTGAAAACTGTAAATGTTTTTTGTTGTCCAAATCAGGTCCAAACCACCCAAGAGAGATGAAAAGGAGCGGAAGAGGAGGAGCCCATCACCCAGACCCACAAAAGTGCATGTTGGAAGGCTCACTAGAAACGTGACCAAGGTAACAATGGCATGTTCCCATGTAGTCAAGCATTCATGTTCTTCGGTGAGAATGCGTGAGTTTCTGTTTCAAAACTCTTGGGACTTCTTGGTTACTATGGAGTTGCCCTGGTATTGCTGTTGGACATGGTTTCTTTGTGTCCAGGTTGATCAGTGAGAAAAATTTTGGTAGGATTTTACTGAGGCTTCTGAGACACTATAGTGCTTAAGAAGTCTGCCTGTTTTGTCAGTATTCCAGACCTTATATCTTGCTTTACTAGGAAGAAAACTGGAATTTGGGACAACAGCTGTAATTACCTTGGGGGCATAAAGGCTATTGGCCAGTTTTTGATAAGGATCTGCAGAGAGCTGGGCTGGCTTGAGTTGTCTTTGCTAGAATGTAGTTTAAAGGTCTTCAGGGGTAAAAGGTTTAGGCTGCTGAAAAAATGATGTGCTGTGGATTTACTGCTCTGTGCCAGCCAGACCTGGCTAGTGAATGTGCTCTGTGTTCATAAGGCTTGCTCTCTCTTTCTGCAGGATCACATCATGGAAATTTTTTCCACTTACGGAAAGATTAAAATGATTGACATGCCAGTTGACAGGCTAAACCCACACCTCTCCAAAGGTTACGCTTATGTGGAGTTTGAGAACCCAGATGATGCTGAGAAAGCCCTGAAGCACATGGATGGAGGTAGGTACTGACCTGCAAGGGGTCTAGGGGCTTTTAAAAATCTTCAGAGTAGATGGATTTAATCAGAAAATGAATTGGAGGTGATAGGGATGTCTTTGGTGAACTGATGTAAAATACTGTCAGTTTTCAGCCCAAATGGCTTTTGTGAGGTTCAAGACAGATCCAAGAAATCACAGAACTATTAAAACTAATCTTTTTTTCCATACAGTGAAAAAATTATTTTAAGCTTATATGAAGACTTCCAGGTTTGCATCTGAATTGCAGTCTGGTGGGATTAGATAAAAAAGTCCAGTAGGTGTGTAGACTTTGTCAGAATAGCCCCTGAGCAGGGTGTGGAGCACCGTGGGCTGATGCCACTTACCTGCTTGTGACAAAGCTGTGAGTTGCAGTAATATGATGTGTATATATTAGTGTTGAAAAACACTTAATTTCTCCCTGTTTCTGTGATTCCCTATAAAGGTCAGATTGATGGTCAGGAGATCACGGCCACAGCTGTGCTGGCACCACGGCCTCGACCACCTCCCAGACGCTTCAGCCCCCCCAGGAGGATGCTGCCACCGCCACCAATGTGGCGCAGGTCACCCCCTCGCATGAGGAGGAGGTGAGAACTGGGACAATCCTTTTCTTTCTCAGTAGCAATTTGGTATCACTGAAAGACTTGGCTTGGGGACAATCCTGTTGGACTTTACTTTCCCCTGCCAAGTGACAGTAACACATCTTGGGTATCGGTTGAACCTGGGTTGCAGTTCCTGACTCCTTAGCTTTTGGGTGCCTGAGTCTCTTGTCTTTACCAGCCTGTTCCCTGGAGCCCCTTCTGCATAAAGGCCTTAAGGTGAAGTAGGAACAGACTCTGGCTGACAGAACACTTGTACCAGGCTGTGCCAGCTTCTTGTTTTTCAGAAGCCCTTGTATCTCCCACCCTTATTTCTGAATGGGCACATGACCAAAAAGCAGTCTTGTCTCAGGTGAGTGGAGTACACTGGCCCCAAGGTATGATCTGACAGCTGGGCAACTTGGAGCTGCCTGATTGTGCTCAGTTAAGTTGTTCTGAGTCTTCGGTGTTCAGATGTCTTCAAAATGTCTTGTCAGTAGTAACTGGATTGCTGAACTGCTTTGAGCCACAGGTTTAAACATAAGCAGTAGTTACTGTGGCACAATATCCAGGAGGCTTCTTGGTGTTCCTTTAAACACACCTTTTGCTGAGGTCTCACAGTTGCAGGTTTGTCATTCCCTCCTCCTTTGTTATCTTTCCTGCTCCACCTTTTACTGTCCTGTTAAAGCTCCATTAGTATTCTGTGCCTGGAACCTGTCATAGCAGTAGCTATACTGCTGTGACTGTTGTTTTTAGTACTGGGAAGCTTGAAGCTAAACTACTTCTTGAGTGAGCTTCCTCTAAGGAGCTTCCTCGTAATTTGAACGGATTTGGATAAATCCTTCCCCTGAATATCGCTCTTCACAAGTCAATGATGACTTTGAAGGTGAAGGAGTATCTGATGTAGGATCTGAGCTCATTTTCCTTGAGGAAGAAGGTAAGTTTCTTGTCTGTTGTTCAGGTGTTAATAATTTTTTCCAGTTCCTTATGCAGAGGGAGGATAGCCAGAATATTACTGTGGTGTCTTCTCTGGAGCTGCCTGTTTTGCTCTGGCTCTTTTTCCATCATGTGTGAGATTTTGGCAGGAGGCAGGGAAATGTTTTTAAAAAGTTGGTAGCTGAGCTGAGCAATTACTCAAACCTGTTACTTGTCTCCTAATGGAAGCTTTCTCCTCCTTCCTTGCCAGGTCCCGGTCTCCTCGGCGCAGGTCCCCTGTTCGACGGCGATCCCGATCCAGGTCTCCTGGACGAAGGCGCCATCGCAGCCGGTCCAGCTCAAACTCCTCAAGATAAAGCAAAAGGACTGGACAGCTTTTTACTTTTTAACTTAAATCCCATCAGATGGAATATTGTACTTTTTTTTAATAATGAGTCTGGGTGAGGAGGAGTGAGAGATAATCCTGGCAGTGAAGGCAGCGTAAGAGGAGAGAGCACCAGTTCCTGGCCAGTAACCTTTACTATGAGGCTTCTGGATTGATTCCTGGCATTGAATTGAAATGATTTTAAAATGGCTTTGATTTTAAAGGCTGCAAAAACATCTTTTCCAGATCAAGGGAGGGAAAGATGTTTCAGCCTCTTTTTCCAGTTAGAAGCTGCTGCTTGGTGATTGCAAACGCTTAGCACGCTGTACAGAGCAGCATGTAAACCTTGAGCTAGTTTAGAACCCCAGTGAGTAAGAGAGTGAGCCACATACCTTGATCTCCAGGTGCCAGTACAGGATTTTTCAGGGCAGCTGGATCCCAGACCTGCCTGAGATTTAATTCAATACAGAGTTGTTGCTTTATTCCAGTTCCCCTGAATGGTTAATTTCTGCAGAGTAAGCTCTTCTGTAATGCTTACACTGGGCAATCATCCAGAAATGGTCCAGCCCAGTTAACATTACACTACAGAGGAGAAGCTGGAAATCCTAAGAAATGTTCTGTAGCTGCCTCCTTAAGTGATTTCTTTCACCTTTTTGTTGAGGGTGTTGGTAAAAACTTTCTACTCAGTCCACAGTAAAACAGTGTGAGTGCTTTTACAAATCCCAAATGAGCAACTGAGCACCAACTCCTTGGAAACTGCAAAGCATAGAGGGAGGCTTGAAGCCAGGATGCTGCCTGGATTAACTGGGGTTCACACAGGGAAAGGCAAAGAATTTACCGCCAGTTGTACAGTCGATACTATACAGATATTTTTTTGTTTGTTTTGTATAACTTTGTATCCTTTTGGGCCGTGTTGTGTTTGTACTTGTGTAGGACAAGCAGTTACTGAATAAAGCAATTGGGTTGAGAATGGTTGTCCTACCTCGCTGCGTTACGATGCGCAGGATGGAGTTGTGGGCAAAGCCTGGGCGGGGCCGTTCGTCATGGGGCCGCGGCCTCTAGGTGGGGGATGCTTGTCCCTCCTCTTCTGTGGGCTGGCGCTGCTCATTGGCGGCTGCGCAGGGCAGGCGGAAGTGGGGCTGCTGCGCGCTCAACTTAGCGCGATGGCGGCGGCGGCAGCAGCGCCGGCGTCGGGACTCGCTCTGGACCCGAGGCTGGAGCTCGTCCTGCGAGATGCAGTGGTGGCTCTGGGTCGGGCTAGAGCTGGGGTCGAGGAGGGGCTGGCGGCAGCGCTGGGCGCTGTGCTCACCGCTCTGGCGGCGGCAGGCGGCCCAGCCGCCCTCGGGGAGCGGGAGCGGGTGCTTTTCGGCGCCTTCCTGCGCAGTCTGGCCGAGGCGCCTGGCGCGGCGCGGCCCGATGGCGTGTGGCAGCGCTGCTTTCTGGAGGGCCCACCTGGCCTTGTGCTCTGCGTCTTGCTGGAGTCCTTTGGCTCCGCAGGGTCAGTCTGGCTTCTTGGGGCAGGCAGGTGGGCAGGGCTCCGTAGCGCTGACGGGCTGGGGTTACCCAGGGCTGGTCTCGGCGTGCCGCAGGGATGTCTGGGGGTGCCTTTATTCTGGGCTGAAGTGCGCTGAGGGACGGAGATCTGGGTGAGAGCGGGCAGCCCTTGCTTCGCCCTGAAGTGCCTTCAGACCCCACAGGATGCTGAGCGTCCCGTAGAGTCACGGAGTTATTTTAGTCGTGGTTGTTGGAGATCCTCAATGTTTGGAGCCGAGGAAGCTGTAGATAAAAAATATTAAAATCGCTTTAATTTTTGTAAAAATTTTAATCTTGTGCAACAGCAGAGGCGCTTTAGTGGTGAAACCACAACAGAAAAGAAGTAGCATGCAAATTTTATTTTTACCATTTAGAAGAGGCAGGAACTTACAGTTATTTTCTTCCAGCTCTGGCCTTGATGCGAGGGAGGTAGTTGGTGTCCTGGAGCAGTTCCTGCAGGAGGGCCGGTTGTCAGCATTACTATGGGAGGTCTGTCAGCAGCAGGCACAGGCGGGCTGCCCAGAGCTGCAGGACGCCTTGCTTAACAAGATCGTGTGTTTGCCCGAGTATGTGAGCAATAAACTCCAGGGGAAAAACCCACCAGTGTTCTTCCCACAGAGCTACTTCCCTCTCCTGGGTGATGCAGTTCTCCAGGTACTAGAGAAGATCTCTGACTCTTTGCGAGGTAAGACTGCAAGGATGACCTATACTGCAGGGTTGCGTTTTCTGAAGTGTTTTGTGCATGGACCCCATGCCTGCTGCTTGAAATACAGATGATTAGTGTTGCAGACCCTCAAGTTCCTTCTTCAGGCTATTCTAAAAGGGTAAAGTCCAAGGAATGAGGAAGGTAGGTGAGGCCCTTTGGAATCCACTGAAAGCAATCCTCCAGGCAATTAAACAGCACTGTCGGTTGCTAAAGCTTAGTTGTGGTCACTTGGTATGTGCTGAAGAAATTGTTTGGGAGATATGAATGGTACTGAATCAACCTGTGGTGTTGCTACCAGTGCCATCATGTTGAAGTGGAACTGAGCTGCTTTAGCCTTCTGCCTATCACTAATACTGAATGCTGGTTTGTGCCTGAAGGCAGGGAGTGGAGGGACAAAGAGATGATGCTTGAAGAGTAAAAGTTAATGTGTTTTCAGAATTCAGCACTTGTGGGAGTCTCTACCTCCTGGAGGTTGGTTGGAGGATGCTTGTGCCACGCTTGTTTAAGCTCATGTCTTTTTTTATCCCAGGTGGCTCGGACTGCTCGATCTCTTTTATTTCTCATGTCCTGGGGAAGGTTTGCATTCATGGAAGGCAAAGTATGTGTTTTACTATGCTCTTTTGGAGAGGGGGAAAGTGTTTTGGTGTATTGGCAAGGGAGAATGACTGTGATGATGATCAATGGAAGGAGTGGGAGACCAACGAGTTAATTTTGAGCTATTCTGAGTTGGGCTGCACAGGCTGCCCTCTGCTGAGGCTGCTCAATTGTTTCTGGTATATGTTGGTGCTTTTGTGCCAGTTTATATGAATGGGACCTGTTCTCTCAAAAACTGATGGAGAGAACATCCTCATCAGGATGAGGATAGGGATGGGCAGATTCTCATTCTGTCATTTGGGATATGACTATTAAATGTCTTAATACTTTTCATGTCTGAAAGTGTTGTGAATGCCAGTGTAAGTCCCTGCCTACATGCAGTAGCCCTCTTGTGGGAGCAGCTGTCATTCTGGTTTTGCTTAGAACTTCAAAGCCGCTGAATGCAGTAGTTAACAGGGCTGGAGAAGAAGAAGGAAGATTTTTTGGCTCTTTACTGTGATGAATTCTGGCCAGTTCCTTAGGCTGCTTAGGGTGGTTCTTACCAGTCCGTTTTCCAGTTCTTGTTTGAACAAAGAGGAGCAACAGAGCTGGGGAAGAGTCTGAAGGACAAGTCTGATGAGGAGCAGCTGGGGGTGCTTAGCCTGAAGAAAAGAAGACTCAGGGAGGACCTTCTCATTCCACAGCTCCCTGACAGGAGAGTGTGGCCAGGTGGGGGTCAGGCTCTGATCCCAGGGAGCAGGAGACAGGGCGAGAAGAAATGGCCTCAAACTGTGCCAGGGAGATTTAGATTAGATGTTAAGGAGAACTTCCTTGTGGAAAGGGTGGTCAGGCATTGGAAAGGCTGCCCAGGGTAGTGGTGGAGTCACTAAATCCGTGGAGGGATTTAAAAGCCATGTGGGTGTGGCATTTGGGGATGTGGTTTAGTGTTGGCCTGGCAATGCTGGATTATAGTTGAACGTGATGGTCTTAGAGAGCTTTTCTGACCTAAATGATTGGAAGTGATTCTAGTCATATTTCTACTGCAGGAGCAATTTAGAACTGCAAATTGTGCATTGTATTTTTTCATGTTGTGAAAATCTTGAAACTCTCAGGTCAGTCTCAAATGCCATTGTACCAGTCCTGCCCATCTGGGGTATTTACTATTTTCTCTTGTGCTTCAGAGGAAATTCTGGGAGTTTTGGTGCCCCGCCTGACAGACCTCACCAAGTCAGACTGCATCTGGCAGAGGATATGCTGGCGGCTGGTGGAATGTGTGCCAGACCGTTGGATGGAAGCAGTGGTACTTGGTTTTGTGCAGAGAGCACCCAGGTAAGAACTCTGCTTTCTCTCTGATCCACAGCAAAGGCAGGAATTGTCACAAATACATGCAGAATCAGTCTCTGAAAGGTGCTGTGTTTGTGTATGTGATTGTTTACATTGCCATTTCCTAAAAGACTCAGGATAAAATACTTGACTGTTGCCTCTTAGGGAGAACCTGCACCATTTCTTAAGTATCAACATCATGACATGCAGTGGAAAAACAAGTGAAAGCATTCTTTGCAATTACTGGCTCACTATCTGAGTTTAGAGGTATTCTAGAGACTTCATTGCAAATAGCTGCTCTCAGATTTTCTTAGGATTAGAAGCAGCGTGACAGCAATAACATAGATTCCTAATGTTTTGTTGTTGTCTTGTTAGGGCAGATGTCTTGTCCAGATTGCTGGGGAACCTGGTTGTGAAGAACAAGAAGGCTCAGTTTGTGGTGACACAGAAGATGCTACTCTTGCAGTATGGCCACACGGTGAGGACTCAGTGGGGAACAGAAGTGCCAGGTTTTCCCTGGTGCCAATGTGGTTTTTAGCTGAGCTCTTACCTTCCTGAGTAAGGTTTAACTCTCCATTCCAAAATGAACCCTCAGTCTCCCTGTAGTCCTGAAAACTACAAGCCTTCTGATCTTTTCTGAAGTTTTCTGATGTTCTTACATTAGAAAATTCTTACAGTCCACTTTCCCATGAATGTAACTTAAACAATATTGTTTTTCTGCATTCCTTTTTGAGGAGGCAATTTTGATGGACTTTTCAATTAACCAGTGGAATTGGAGATCACCTTATTCTCCAATCCCTGTTCATAATTCAGAATCTATATATGTAGATGAGATCAAAATAAAGTATTCATTCTTTCTTTTGTGCATGAGTTAGAGAGGTGCCGTGTTCTTTTCATGTCCTCTATAGCAACATCTCCCCACATTTATGCAGCTGTTCACTGACAGCAGAGTGTAACAGAGAGGGAGTGGTGAACAGTAGCTTTGAAATTATGGGATTCATGTGCTCTTTCAGGGTTAATGGTGATTAGCAGAATTACTGTACTCCTCTGGAACCAAGTAATTATGGAGTTTCACAGAGTTTCAGAGTTCTGGGGAGCTGAAGGCATTCAGTTATTTTATAATCTGAAAGAGGAGATGGAAACAGCCAGGATGTATCTTACCCTCAGGGATAAGAATTAGATGGAAGACATGAGATAAGGACTGTTGGATTTTTTCCTGTGGACCTGTTTGTCACAGGATGTTAGGAACTGTACTGTGGCTTGTGATGCTGTTGTGAGAGATGTTCTTTAGACTTCATGAGTTCTGTTTGCCTGGGACTGTGCTGGCTTTGTTGATAAAATACTGAGCTGTATTTCTGTCACAGTTTTCCATGTATTTCATCAGCTACTACATATGTGTGCTTGCTTCTTTTTAAAAATTTGTTTACTTTTCTGTCTCTGAATGTTGTCAGCCAGTCCCTCAGAATGAAGTTTAATGTAGTAAGTAAAAACAGACACTTGTCATTGCTGGATGACAGCATTGTGTCCAGTTGAAGCAGGAGTTGTGGTTTTCCTTGCAGACAGCAGTGCTGCAGAACCTCCTTGGCTACCTGTCCCTGGACAGCCTTCGGCGCACCTTGTTGCTTAGAGTAAGGTTCACTGAGTCACTGATGAGGTGTCTGATGGGGAACATTCTGCTCTGCTCTGTCTGGGGGTGCACAATTTTGGTGCTTCTCTCAAGACTTTCTGGTTGCTGTTCATGAGACTGAGAGAAGCTCAGACATATCACAAGTGAACTGTGATAAATGAATCAAAGCTTTCTGCACTGCTGGCATTATTTTTTCATATTTAATTGGTAAATTGTCTTCCAAGTATTAAAACCTAGTGAGGCTTGGGTTCTGACAGATGTCCTGTGTCCTCTGTCCTTCTCAGCTTCCTCAGTCGCCCTGTTTATGGGGCTGGGCACATGGCAACAGGGGATTAAGTTGGTGGACAGTTGTCTGTGTACCAAGTGGTTGATGTTTCAGAATCTCCCTCATGCATATTTTCCTCAGTGGGGATGGCAGATGTTTTGCCTCTCCAAGTCAGCACTGTGATGAAACTTCTACAAAATTTGTATATCTGGAAATCCCTACCATTTTGTCAAATTATTATTTTTCTGCTATTAACATGTCCTAAACTGATCTGGATGTACTGACAGTTATCTAAAATTGGACTAAACACAGATAAACCTTGTAATATCATACTGTTTTTTGATAATAGTCCATATTGCTTTGCATGTAATATTAAGGAGAAATAATCACTTTTAAATTTAAAAACCTGTTATATTTAACAATATTTTAAATGAAAGTGCAGTTCTTGGGTGGTCACAATACATTTTGGGCCCTGAAATACAAAATTTGTATCTTTTTACTCAATTTGTAGGCAGAGTAGAAATGTGCTTCAAAAATTACCACTGCATAGAAAAGATCCATTTAAGGCCAGCCTGAGTTCTCTAATTTAGGTGCTGGAGGAGCTGTTGGAGACCTGGAGCAGCAGCAGTGCTGTGAAACACTCCCCAGCTGAGCAGCAGCTGTACATAAGCAAAGCTATCCTCATCTGCCTCTCGCACCTGAAGGAGCCTGAAATTGAGAGCCGCAGACAAGGTGAGGCTATGTGAGAAGTAGGGCTTGGATTTGTTTAGCAGAGAGTTTTACTATGAGTAGAAGAATATCTTGTTTTGATCTGTGGATAAGCAGAATTGCCCCATTTTCACCTTGGCAAATGAGATAATTCCAAGTGCATAATTTTAGGTTATGGAATTGAAGAAGGCCTATCTTTGCACTGCTCACCTGAGCAAGTTTAAAAACCCTGAAGTTTTGTCCCAGGAAAACAAGGGGACTGACTCTGGGACTAGTGGGAGGAATAGTGTGATTTGTAATTTATAGGCTTACCCTTGGAGCATGGGTGCAGCTCCAGAGAGGCAGGGAAGGTATCTGGCAGTTAAAGCTGTTAGCTTGGTGTCTGACGATCCATGGGCATTCCTCAGTGTGAAGTGAGCAGATTAGTCACTGGCATGGACCTCCAGTTTTGTGCTGACACTGTGCATAGCATACTGGGGTCCTGGCCTAACATTTCTGTTCCTGTTGCAATTAAAAAAAAAAATCTGTATAATGTATTCTCTGTGTATGTGTGTATGACTTAGGGGGGATGTGAAGGTTCACTTCAGGACTTGCTCATCTTTCAGTCTAGAATTAATTGTCCTTTAAGTGAATAAGTGACCTGATAGATATTACCAGTTCTGTAGTTTCATAGTGTGATTTTTATTTGACAGTTGTTGAAAAGATAAGCTTTCTGAGATGAAGGAGGTCAGTCAAAGCCTGCCTGGTGAAGCTGGCAACCAGTATTCCCTGAGGGCTAGGAAACTTGTGTTATCTGCCTGTTTGAACTTGTCCAAAGTTAGGCAAATATGTGTGTTCTATGTGATTGTTGTACTGGTCAGAACTTGTAATGCCTTCAAAACATGACATTTATTTAAGTGGCTTTGAAGCGCTCTAAAACCAAACTAAAGATTGGCTTAACTTACCATCCTTTTCTGTTTCAGTAAAAACCAAAATATTGCAAATTTAGAATATATTGTAATGTTTTGTTGACTTTGTACCCTGTGGAAGGGTGTGAGTTTACTGTGCTGGTGCTGAAGGGCAGTGCTGACACTGTGGGGAGGGAAGCCACAGTTCAGGGGCCATTTCTATCCATTGCTGGGTGGTGAGTGGGTAAAGCTACATTCAGGGAAACACATAAAGATGGGTGTCTGTTTCTGCCACTGTTTCAGAATTTCAAACATGCAGTCTTTGCTGGTTGTTTGTTTCAGAGCTTCTGACAAGCATGATGGAGGGTGTGAAATGCCGCTTGGACAGCAGCCTGCTGCAACAACGGCGTCTGGGCATGGTGGTGGCAGAGAGCATCAGCTTGAAAATAAACACTGAGGGGCCTGTCCTGAAGTTTGAGGTGAAGGTTTTGGTGAAATTTATGACTGGTGTCCTGGGCTTAAAGGAATTAAAAGCTTTAAACCAGATGATCCAGGGCATTATAGCACTTTTTTATCTGGAAATAAGGAGAGGCAGTCACACCTTCAAAAAGAGAGAATCTGTTTACAGAAAACCAATTGTATGTAATGATCAGGTGGCTGAGAGTTATCTCAGAAGTGCAGGCTGCTGGCAGGGGCTGGGATAAACTTGGTGATTAAAGTTTGTCTTATTTTCTGAGGGAATCGGAATCTGATTCGTGGGAGTTGAGAGGGAGCTTCAGACCTAAAGCCTGATGAGCATTCAGTCCCTGACATGGTGGGAAGACCTGTTCTGAGCTGGGATTTTCAGGACTGACATGGAGATATTTGCTCTGCTATTTACAGTAGAATTTATGTGACTTACCCAGTTTAATCACACTAATTCTTTAAAAGCCTGCCACATTCATCCTGTCACATTGCCATTTATTAACTGTTTGAAAGATGGAAATAACGTTCAGACAAGGTGTCATCAGGTACTATTCTTAAATATAAGGACAAAAGATTACACCTTCCTGTTGCTGTCAGCACAGGGATTGAAACAGGTTTGGTGAGGGCTTATCTACTTAGGATTTAATCCATGTACAGTACAAGGGTGGAATGTTGAATGCTGAGCATATTTGCAGTAATAGAGTGCAGCAACAGTTATTCTGAATGTCTAGTATGAAGAAGATGATGAAACAAGAGAATTGAAGTCCCTTCTGGTGCAGGCTCCATCATTCTATATTGTCCCCAGCCTTCCAGATGATGAGTAAGTTATTGCTACTATTCATGTGGTCTTTTTGCCATTCTCCATGCCTTTTCCCCTTTACACATAAGAATTATGTACAGTATTCAAGATGTTTTAGGTATTCTTAAACATCATAATGCACTACTTCCTTACAATATGATTTAATTACATTCATAATTCAGTTGGTAGTGTGTATTAAAATTACCTGTTGATAGCTGCGTATGGTGAAACTGTGGTGTTAGGGGTCTTGTGTGCCCTTGGGTAGAATCAAATGGGCATTTCTGTTTGATTCTTGGAAATCTGGTATTTGTGCTGTATGCCCCCAGCCCATTTACCAGTGACAAAAATCTACTGCATCTGTCACTCTAAAGACTAGCTCTTCAGTGCTCTTAACTTACAGAGCATCTGCTGAGGCTCTTTGAAGCACTGTTTGATCAGCAGAGGAGTAAAGCACTTTGTTATTAGCAGATGAAGCTGTCCAGCACTTCAGGGAATTACAAAAGGTCTATTCCTCCCATTTTAGGGGCATGATCAGCATAGTCAGCTGGTAAGAGACAGCTTTTGAGAATCGGAGAGATGAAAAGACAATGCCTAAGTCCACAGAAATAGACAGAGACAAAAAATATTCTCAGTTATTGTATTCATCCTATGCAAGACCTGGCAATGGAAGTTCAAGGCCAGGTTGGAAGGGACCTTAAAACCCATTTCATTTCACACCCTGCCATGGGCAGGGACACCTTCTATTAAGAGCAGGCTGGTCCAAGCCTCATCCAGCCTGCCCTTGAACTTCCAGGGATCCAAGGGCAGTCTCAGCTTCTCTGTGCACCCTGTGCCAGGGCCTCACAACCATCACCGGGAAGAATTTCTTCCCAATATCCAATCTAAACCTACTCTCAGTTCAGTTTCATTCACAGTTTCAAATCTGGTGCAAGTCTGTGTGATCTGATTATTGAAGTCTTTGCTTAGCAGTCCTAGGTATTATGCAGGGGAACACAGCAAATTAGCCAGTTTAATTTTATTTTTTTATCCATTGCTCTTCTGTTAGCAGATTCTGCTTCTTTTCTCCCCTTAATCCATTCTCCTTCCCAGTACTTTGTTCTTTGTGTCAGCCCAGCTGGGTGTAAAACTGCAGGAGTAATAATTATCTGCTGTTTCATTTAGGCAGCAAGGGTTGGTTTGTCCTTGTAAGAACTATTACTGTATCCATTTAAAAATTTCTTGTTCCTCGCAGCAGGAGTGAGAAAGTAGGTGCTGCACTTCCATTGGTACCAGAGAGTAATGAGAAATCCCATACAGCAGCCCCTGTGATGCCAGAAGAGGAGCTGGATGCTGAGTTTGATAGGTACGGGGCAAGAAACAGGGAGAAAATGGAAAATGAATGGCAGATGTAGGGAAAAAGGATCTGTCAGTACCTGCATTTCTTGACAATTGTGATTTCTGACCTTGTTCAGCTGAGTGGGTTGCAGCAGAGCAGGACTTTGCATAGGAAATTGCACTAATTGATAAATTAGGGAATGCCTGTGTTGTGTGCAACCGCTGTATTTGTTCCATTTGACTTAGATACATATTTCCTGGAAATTGTGAATGTGTTTACCCATTTTAATAGTGGACCTGCTTTATCCTATCACTATATGAAGAAATACATCACTGTATATATTTTAATATGTATTTATATATAATGTGTGTGTATATATATATATATATTAAAAAAAATCTGTAATGGATCCCAAGAGTCAATTTCTGGTCTCTTGGTCAGCTGACTCCTTCCTGTACTTGACCAGGAGATCCAGTTCCAGATCTGGTCACAGAACTATTCTTTCCCTAGAACTCCTGAGGATCCCTCTCAGGCAAGGCTTCAGCAGTGCTGCTGAGTTACACAGGAGTGTTTGGGTTAAGACAGTGTATGCGCTGTTTTTTTTCTTTTTGTGTGGCTATCTGGGGAAAGCAAGATCATCTGCATCCCATAAACTAACCCCTTCCTTTATTTCTTTTACAGTGATGATGACCTCATCCCTTATGACATGTCTGAGGATAAAGAGCTAAAAATTAAGGCTCCTATGTATATCCGAGATTGTATTGAAGGTAGGAGAGTTTGGGCTGAGTTTTTATTTGTTTCTTACTGAGCTTGGGGAGAGTGAACTCTGTGTTGGTTTATTTTTTCTGATGTAATTTGAAGAAGCTGTAGAATTATTGAGTGATTTCAGTTTCATTCGTGGTGTTGGTAATGCTGAATGTTTGTACCAGGACAAATGATTGGCAGAAGGAAGTTTGGGTATATAAACACAGCCATTCTGTCAATAAAGTTCGTTTGTCCTTTGATTTCAGTTCTGACTGGATCAAGGTCTGAAGATGTGGACAAATGGGAAGCTACAGTCAAGGCCCTTGAGAGCTTGGTTCGGAAGAATCCAGCAGCAACAAGAGAGGTGAAGTATTATGGTCTAGGTTACAAGAGGGCTGTAGTGCCAGAGGGCCTGTCCTTTTGCTGTCAGGAGACTAAACATGTCAGTGGAGCAGAAGGCCAGACTAATGTGTAGCTGGGTTAAAGGTACACATTCACAAGCTTTCAGCTTGGAAGTAGAAGGAAACAGTTGCTTTGAAGGTGAGGCTATAGAGCATAGTGGAACAGAGGGGCAGCAAAAATGCTGGCAGGGTGCTGCCGTTTCACAGCTCCAGTGTCCCAGGTGAAACATCCTACAAGTAGTGCTTGCCATTGTAAGGAAGCTCCATGCTTTGTGCTGGGCAGGAAAAACACTAGAAATGCAGATTACAAAGCAGACATTTTGGATTTTGAATTTAAATTCAATTTAATTGTTATTCCCCAATGGAAACAAAAGCAAAATCAAATGAACTTTCCCTATTTGCTTGTACAAGCATAATGTCTTGTGGAGGGAGTAATTGGATTGTGCTGGTCGAGATGAAAAGCTCAGGGGAGAGGAATCTGGGGCGAGGTCACTGTGCAAAAAGTACTTGCCATTATCTGCTAGTGAACACTTGAAAGTGTCGGAGACAACAGCTGAGAAAGAAAAGGGCTATGCCCTTTAACCCATCTGTTAGAGTGACAATTCTATGGCATGATGCTACCACTTCTCCAAAAAGTTCAGGTGAAATGTGGACAGAGAATTGACAGATGGAGGATCTGTTCAGGATTTTGAGAAATAAGTCTGATGGCATTTGGCTTAATTTTTTTTCTCACCCTCCTAAGGAATGGACATGTTGCCTAAACAGAATACATCCTTATCTGTGTTTAAACATTAGAAATAATCCATAATTCCTATGAGGAAAAAATCCAAACACCATCGGGGTTTTGATTCATTTTTTCATATTTTGAGCAGGTTAGTGTGGAGCTGGCAAAAATATTATTGCATCTGGAGGAGAAGACCTGCGTTGAAGGCTTTGTGGAGCTCCGTCAAAGAGCTCAAGTAGCTGTTTTAACCACAGACCCAATACCTGTGAGTTCCTCCTATTTTCCTTTTTCTAGTTGAGGTACAGGCAAAAATTGAAGCAGCTGAAGTCTTTCTCATTTGATAGAGGAAGCTGTCAGTGTGGTAGAACAGATAGTTCAGATCTAACATTTATGCTCCCGAAGAATCTGCAAGGAATGACTGAACCAATAGGAAAAAGAAAACTCTGTCAGACTGGAGGAACTGTTTGGAGGCTGTTGGTTTGAGTGTTCCTGACAAGACAGATCAGATAACGACTTGTTGTACTGAACGGTTTCACATAGAGGGAAGCTGAGGCACAAAGGGCTTCTACAAAGACCTGACTGGTGACACTGTAATCGGGAATCACAGTGTGGTTTGGGTGGGAAAGGATCTTTAAACTCATCTCATTCCAACCGCCTGCTGTGGGCAGGACACCTTCCACTACCCTAGGTTGCTCCAAGCCCTGTCCAGCCTGGCCTTGGACACTTCCAGGGGCACCCAAAGCTTCTCTGGGCAACCTGTGCCAGGACCTCCCCACCCTCACAGGATGCAATTCCTTCCTAATAGCCAATCTGTCTCTGTATCCTCTGCTAGTTTATTATCTTTATTCCTCATGCTAGCCAGGCCCCAGTAAAAAGCCTCCTACCATCTTTTCTATAATGCTTCTTAAGTACTGAAAGGTTGCAGTGAGATCTCCTTACTGCTGTGGTAGTTGTTTGGGTACCTTTGCACAGGAGGGAGAGAAGAATGACACAGTCTCATCTGCGATTTAGTTCTTTTGGGAGAATCTAGAAGTGGAAGTGTCTGAATTTCCCATTTATGCTGCTTGTTTTTACCTTTCTTTTGGAGGCATGCTGTTACCTAACAGGAAGCAGAACCTGTGAAATTAAATGCTTTTAATGGGAGGGCTGTTTCTAGCCTGGGTCTGTGTTACTTGTACTGTAATTTTTCTGTTCAGGTTGCAAAGTACCTGACCTCCCAGTTCTACTCTCTGAACTACAGTCTCCGTCAGCGCATTGACATCCTTGATGTGAGTGGTCTCACTTCCCATATTCCTTCTATCTGTTGCACCAGTGCTGAGGTGTAATGGGATTATCTTTTATTCCTTCTGGGTGAAGGCAGAGGCATGTGAGTCTCATACACAACTGTTTGTGTCTGGCATTCCCCTCTGGTTTACTTTGCTGTACTCTGTCACACAGGGATCCCTCCCCACAGAATGCAGAGCATATGTTGGGCATTTGCCTGGGAGAAGTCAGGCATTTTCACGTCACCAGTCTGTTTTATCTTCCCTTTCTGAAGGACAGCAATGTGTCTGTGACTCCTAATTTGTGTCTGAAGAAGGAGCCACTGCTCTGTTTCAGGGCTTAGTGACCAATTGCTTGGTCAGTACCTCAGAGCCAAGTGGCTGTTGGAGGTCAATTTCCTGATGTTCTTCACTCTAAAACTGGTATGCCTTTCTGCCTTATTGCTCCTGTCATTTTGGATGCAGGTGACTGTTGCTCCCTAGGGATTACCCATTTTTAACTGAACATCTCTCTGTTTTATCTAGGTATTGGTTTTGGCAGCTCAGGAACTGTCCTGTCCCAAATTCCATAGGAAGACCAAGCATTCTGGTGCCCAAAATCCTTGTACCCAGTTCCTTCTGGACAGCTCTAAGGGCTGGAGAAGAATTGTTGATGAGAGGATCAAAAGCAAGACTCGGAGACTTGATATGGTGAGGCCAGAAGCAAACTAATGTCAAATCCACCAAAAATAGGGACAGCTTGGAGTTGCTGCAAGTTCTGTATGGAAAGAGCAAAATACCTGTGAAAGTGGACCCAATCCAAGGGAAGGTCAGATAAATACATATTTGAAGTTACAGGGTCTGAGTTTTTTGGTGCAGAGTACCAACTCCTGTATTTCTCTCCCCACAGAAGGGGAAGATAAACTTGAAATTCCTTACCTGGCTTGAGGGATAATTGTTGTTTTATGCTTGTTCTGAGCTTGTGTGGCCACTGCAGGGAGCTGTGACTGCACCTCACAGATCCCAGGGCCCGCATCAGAGTAGCTGCCTCTAGACTACACGGTCTCAGCCTTCCTGTTTTCTAGGGAGATAAATTGATTCCAGTTTCCTAATTTCCAAAATTCCCCTGTGGCTCAGCTTGGAGAGTTTGCCTTCCAAAACTCCTTTATCTCTTGCGTGTTCTTGTTCCTTATATTTAACTGAATAGTATCGAGGCATATTGTATTGAAATGTTTAGATGTGGAGAAGATCCGAAGTGGGAAATAAGCAATCCAGTTGGGAAACTGGTAGCCATAGGTGTACAAGCAGTGGTTGATGATGATCTGGTCTGAAGTGGAAGAGCTGGGTGCCATACCTTGTATCTAGACTTCATTTTTCTCTTGGACAGGGTCAGTGTCATGTGGAACTGGCTTCCTGCCCAAACGAATTCAATTCTGTTGCTGGGTATTTCTTTTTCCCATTGATTCAGCACTTTGACAGGTGAGTGTGAACAATTTAGGATGTGGAATGTGGGCATGGCAACTGCCAGAGTGAACCTTTTTGCTTGTCTTGCTTGCCTCAGAGCAGCAGGCTACAGCCCAGGAGCTGTGCAGGAGCCCAGTGACGCCACACTTGGTTCCTTCACTAAGCTTGGGGAGGAGAGGGTTGTGGTGTCTTGGACTTACCCTTTGAAGTCTTGTGGGGCAGGAGTATTTACAACCCTGCAGAATTAAAGATCCATCAGCAGGTACATAGGCAAGTATTCTGGCAGTACCACACCAGTTGTCTCAGCTGAGCCTCTGCTGTGGGAGATTCACACAAACCACAGAGCTCAGACTGCAATCTTGAACCAAAGTTAACTCTGTCTCAGGTCAGGCCTATCACCTGCACTGGTCTTTGAGGACACAGTATAGGATATAGGACACAGTTTATTGTCAGTCCCTTAAGTCTTTGCAAACCGAAGGAAGGCTTGAGTAATCGGTTCCGCGTTAACCAAAGTTACTGTAATACCAGTTGTAATGGTATAGTAGTGGGATCAGCTTTTGCTTATAGGTCTTTCCAAGTAAAGTTTGTTGGTAGAATGTGTGATACCTGCTGTATGAGTAGAGGATACTGCTCTGCCAGATACTGGTCTGGGAAGAAAAAAGATGAGAACAAACAGCTCTGATCTCCGTTAACCTAGTAGTGCCTGTTACAGGAATGATAATGTTGTCATAGTGACTGTCATAGGGATTTGGGCTTTTGGGGACGATTACCCCTGCATAACTTCCTGACTGTTCCAAAGAGGCACTGATCAGCCTTCTCACTGCTACACAACTCTGTGTCTTGCACTTGCAGGCCTTTAACAACATTTGATCTTCTGGGGGAAGATCACTTAGTCCTTGGAAGACTGGTCCACGCTTTAGCAATCCTGATGTACTTGGCTGTCAACACTGTGGTAAGGAAAGGCAGAGAGCAGGGGTGACTTCTAGCCTGGGAACTTGAGGTGCCTTCTAGAACATCCGTGTACTTCAGGGCCTGCTACCCTGAGACTGGCAGCAAGTTGGAGTTGAATGGGCTGAGAAGTTGTGAAATGGGCTGGGAAGAGCTGGTCAGAAACATGGGATTCAAGCCACCCCTGCACTGTATTTTGCATCTTGTCAACTTTCGGGAGGGGTTGGGCACATTATTTCACTTTACTGCCAAAGCTTCCCCATCTGTAAAATAAATTAAATTGTAGCACTGATCTTAACCTTTGTTCAAGCATTTGGACAACACTCCCAGGCACATGATAGGATTGTTGAGCTGTCCTGAGCAGGGCAGGAGTTGGATTCATGACCCTTGTGAGTCCCTTCCAGCTCAGGACATAACTGTGATTTGATGAGCAGTATGTCTCAGGGCCCAGCTCTACCAGGCAATGTGGATGGTGTTCAGTGGTGCTGTTACAATCCTCTTTTGCAGGCAGTGACAGCAATGGGAAAAGCACTGCTGGAGTTTGTTTGGGCACTGCGTTTCCACACAGACTCGTGAGTTACTGTAGTTGCATGCTTTCATTTTTAAAGATCAGCTGTGAGCCAGCTTCCAGTCATGGATTGTCTTTGTCCAAGACAAGCATCTGGCTCAGTGTCATTGACTTAAGGCATGTACTTTGTGCTCTCCTCCAGCTATGTGTTCTTATGACTGAGTTTAATGCCAGCCCAACATATGAACTTGGCTGGTGTCTTCTAATGTGGCAGTACAGCCATTACCTATAGAAAGGTTGACAAATTTCCTGACCTGTCTATGTGATAGTTTCATCTGTGTTTACTCAGGGAGCTCAGAAAACTTTAGATTCAATTCCAGCTTTCAGTCTGAGAAAGGAATTAAGACATGTAGCCAAAAGTCTGTAAACATCAAATTTCTGTTTTGCTCTTGAGACTCTGAATTGTGCTAGACTCTTGTGCACAGCATGGCAGGGGCATGTGGGGCACATTGTAAGATTACACCCCTAAGCAGCAGGAATATGGCAAAATTCGTCATGCCATTGGAAACTGGAGAGCCCCTGAGGTGAGGAAATCAATGCAGAGCATAAAGCTGCAGGCTCTTAAGAAGTTCAGTCCTTCTCCACAGGTATGTGCGCCAGGGCCTTTTGTCCTGTATCTCCTCCCTGCTCCTCAGTGTCCCTACGGAACGGATTCTGGCAGACATGACAGACGAGCTGTTGGAGACTCAGTCCTGGCTAGGAGGTAAAACATGGTGGGATGCATCAGTGCTTTTCTGGTTAGTGGTATGCTCTTTGTGCAGGATCTCTTTAATTATGATGGCAGCAGCGATGTCCTGGCATTGTGCACCAGAGATCTGCATGATCTGCAAGTAGAGCACCACATGTGCTGTAGGGATGCAGCACTGGGGTGCTTGAAGCATTAGCCAAGAGCTGGATATGAGATTACTAACTGTGACTGTCCTCACAGGCTGCCCAGAAAAATCCCCAAAGATATTCTGTGCCTCCTTTCTCTCTCTGCGCAGCCCACCCACCACCCACCTCATGAAGCTGCAGGAAGTGTTGTCACATTGCTTGTTATACCCAGATAATGACTTTGGCCAGCAGTAATACACAAAGCTTGTACAGCCTGTTTACACCATGCACTCATGAGGAGAGTGTTAGAGCTAAAAACAGGAGGAAGAGAAGCATGGTCTAGTCTCTAGTTTCCTATTGTCGATGGAAATAAAAAGCTGCAAAAGACAGCAAATGACTTGGAATGCTGTATCCAGCACACCTTATGTTAACACAAGCTGTGTCTGTGGGTTCTGGCAGGCTGGAGCTGCACAGGTCAGTGCTCAGGTACTGCAGTGAGCTGGAGGGAAAAGAACTATTACTGAAGCCTTCACTGTGGTTTAAGGGTGATTCTTGTGATTCCCTGGTCTGATTTCCTTCGCTGTTTCTCACTCTTGGTGAGTCGCTTCCCATGGGGAGCAAGCAGGAAGCAACACTGACCCAGCTGGCCTCTGATCCTGGCAGGTTGGGATGCCTGTGCCCTTTCAAAGGAAGAGAGTTGCCATATGGGGCTGAAGGCTTCACTTTTCCCATGACACGATCTCCTCTCAGGAATCTGCTTGTCTCTGCATTTAACACTGCTGTTATCAAGTGAAGTGTTTCAGGAATGTATTTCCAGCATGAGGGTTTGCATAATCTCTTTTCAGTTATTTTGAGGAGGAGAATGACCAAGATAGTATCATCTTCCCATGTTTGTAGGTAATGTAATAGCCCTGTCTTTTCATCTAGTGCTTTTGCATGAAAGCTGCATGGTTATTCCTGGTGGGAATGAGAGCAGGGTAAGATAGCTGTTGTGGGTATACCAGAGAAAGGAAAACTGCAGTAGGAGTCATTCAGATGAAATATGGCCAGATGAAATTTAAAGGGTTTCTAGAGCTGCTTCCTGAAACACAGCAGCTTCTTGGGCTGTGCCTTTGCCATTTATTGTAAGACTGTGAGGGAAACCGTTGCACAAGGAGGTACTGGGCCTTCCCTGCTGCTCCAACAGGTTAAGTCTGGCACTAGAGACCTGCTTCTGTGACTGAATCACAGGTTTGAGCTCATGGACTTGGCTGTTGCTTCATAACTCTTCTAGACAAGATTTGCAAGAGATGTCATGTATTAGCTGTGCTGTAGTTGGGGATGACAAGTTGTCCTGCATGGGAGCCTTGACGACCATGCCTTTTAGCCACTTTGGGTTTCAGCAGAAAGTATCTGCATTTCTCCTGCTGTGGCTAAAGCACAGCGATGAACAGAGAGATAGGAGATGTTACACATGAAGTGCTTAGTAGAAATCCACAAACCTCTTTCCATTTATTGTTACATCAGGACCTCTGCAATTTGCTGTAGTATTTCATATGACTGACGGTTGGCCATTCAACCTGTTGGCTGCAGCCCTGGCACTGTCTGTTTACTGGATGCTTTGGGACATATCAGCTACAGAAAGAGGCAAGAATCCACATTGGACTTAGTTGCTATGCTGGACTTGCTGTTGACCAGCCTGATCCTTCCTGGGGGAGGAGGGGAATGCCTAAACGCTTCTTAGGAAATGGTCCCTTTGATTCCTCAGCAGCTGCCTTTGAGGGAATTCCCCAGTATTGCAAGTGCTGTGCAGCTATGTCATGGTTAAGTCTGGTTTATGTCAGGACCAAATAGGACACTCTGGTGCCTTGTGCCTCCCATGGAGTTCCAGGTCCATGCTCATGGAACAGAAACAGCACCAACAGCAGTCTGAGCTGTTCCAATCCACTTTTGAGCTTGTTCCAATCTGCCTTGTAATCTCCCTTTTTGCCTTCTGCAGAGGGAGTATGGAAGCACCAGGGTGCAGCTCTCCCTGCACTATAAATAGCCCTCCAGTGACGTGAGTCATGTGTTTGGGCTGACAGTGCTGGGCTCCCAGCACACTGCTTGTGCGTACAGGATATCCTCACACAGGCTCCCTGCTCTTCCAGGCTCTCCTGCTCAGACATCCTGCCTGCATTCTGGTTACTTTGCAGGCCCATTAAGGGTCCCTGGAATAGCAGCTGCTGGGAACAGCCTCACGCTGCTCTTACATGCTGTGGGAAGTGTGGAACTTTTTTATCAGAAAAAAGTCTCTCAAAGTGGAGAATATGCTGAACCTTGGGGCCTGTCTCCTCCTTTCCCATTGGAATGGCATCATGACTCAAAGTTCAGGAAGGAGCACTGACCATTTTAGATCGCAAGAATGGCAAAGTGGAGACTTTAGACTTTGGAGAAAGTGGATTTCTAACTGCAGACTTCATTCACACCTACAGCTCATCTGTACCAAGCTTTTGTGTAGCTCAAGGTGACAAGTACAAATTTTGGCATGGAGATTATCCCATGGGATCCAAGGTCAGACAGTTTCTATAGTGTTTCAGACCAACTGACTATTTGTTTCTCCTACAAGACTGGAGCACTACCCCATGTGGAATTCAGGGCTTAACTGAACTCATGCTGCTGTACATGATCAAGTTTGTGCATCTCTACCTTCTGGCCTAATGCAGTTCCTGCAAATGCAGATGTCTAGCCCAGCTGTAGGTGCAAACGCTGTTGTTTAGTACTGTGATTGTCAGTAAAACAGTCAGAAGTGTTAAGGGCACTTCTTCCCTTTCTCCAGTTAACAGTGGCTGTTTCTTTTGCAGATGTGATAGAGAAGGACCCTGATGGTGACTGCAGAAGGCTGGCCCTGCAGAACTTGCTGCTAATGGAGAACCTGAAAAAGAAACTTGAAGCTGTTCCTTCCTAGCTGAAGGGTAACAGAAATTAACTCTACCTTGTGCTCTTGCCAGCTGGATGTATTCAGGCACTGCTGGAGCCTCTTCAGCAGTCACCTGGCTGGAGGAGAGGAAGAAGGGGGAAGGGTGCTGAGCTGTAAGCCAGTGAGCCTGACTTGACATCTGGACTTTGTAGTGGAGGCCAATTGAGTGAGCTCTGGGTATCCGGTACAGCGTGTACACATGCAGGAAGGTAGGCAAGTGCTGCCATCCTCCTGCACCCCCACCCCAGCTATTTATAACCTTGGCTGGTCTGAGCACTTGGCTAAAAATACAGGGAAGATCTCACAGAGCCTTCTTGTCAGAAAAACAGGAGGACTGGGGAGGGCCACTTGCCACTATGACCTGCCCCTTACAAAGGCTCCCACATCTCCTAGCAGCTGTAGTTTGGGGGACCAGCTGTTGATCTGCTGCTGGAAGGGGTGGCATGGTGGAAGGAATGGCACTGCTGATGGGATGCAAGCAGATAGCTACACTGAAGTGCTGAAAGTGTGCCAAACTTCAAAGGCCTGAGCTAGAGCTGGGCTGTGGTTAGGAAGGAATAAGACATGGAATTCTTTTTGTATAATCTTAGTACAGCAGTTCCTACTAAAGAATAAATGTTCAGATTTTGACCCTAAAATCTCTTCAGCCTTTCTTCCCTGAAAGCAGTTTAGAAGCTTCATGTTCACCTTAAGTTTTGAAGCAAGTCACAAAACATGAAAAACAAAAAGTCATTCTAAGTGTAAGGGCTGTTTGGTAAGAAACATGAGTGACCTGATAACTGCCACTTCGTGGGGCAGGGTGACAGGCAGGGAGGTGAGCAGAACCTTGGTTGTTACATTGAGCTTCACTTCTCTCAGTCCTGCTTATGCCAGGGAAGAAATTGGCCTCCAGAAATGTGACTAGTACAGAATGGTTTGATGAACTAATGTTTGGAGAAGGAGCTTCACACTAAGAAAGAAGCTTCACTCACTCAGAATGACCCAGCTTGAGCAGGAGTTGGACCAGGGGGCATCCAGGATCCCTTCCAACCCAGGCATTCTGTGACTCTGAGGCATTCTGTGATTCTGTGACCCAGATGTTTTGTCAGTGGTTGCTCTACCCCACATTACCCTCTGATGTATTTAAACACAGAAGCTTTTGTTAGAGAAACTCTACCTTCAGCCTGCAGGAGTGGGTAGTTTGACTTTTAACCAAGCTCCTATCCAAATGGCATGGGGATTGTTTTAAGGTCTCACTTCTAGGGAGTCGCAGATCAGAGTTGAAAGGCAACTCACAGTTTGCACCTCAGTTATTCAGCTCTTCTGGACTGAGAAAAAAGTGAAGTTACACTATGTAGTTCTTACTGTTTTTTTCTGCCTCAAATTTATTAAAATACTAAAACCAGCTTTCTAACAGGATGTACATGTGAATCACTGTATGCTGTGCTTGAAAGAACATTTTAGCTCTAATACTGTCAGTTGTACAGTCAAGTAGGAAAAATAAATTACTTGATAATAACCAAAAAGCTGTGTGGCAACAGCATGTGACACTGATCTGGGCCTCCTAATAAGGATGGAATAAATGAGCTGTCAGTCAGGTCAGCTTTGAATTTGGTAAGTACTCATTGTCAGGGGTCCTCCACTTCATCAGCCACTTCTTCCTCCCTGTTGACTGTGCTGCCATGGCCAGTGTGTGCTGGGACCAGGGCTTGGCTCATGGGAATGCCAGCTCCTTGGTGCACTGCCTCCATGATCTGTGGGGACACATAGTAGCTCAGGTTCGAGGCTGGAATTCTTTTCTGCATCTCTTCCAGGTAGCGATAAGCCTAAAGGAATGTAGAGATCACTGGTCAGAGGGCGCACTGCTACAGGGGCACCAGTATACCATTTATTGTGCTTTGCACATTAAAAGTGAAGTTCATCAGTACAGGTGGAGGAGATTGTGCTTGGCTCCTCATTGAAGCAGCAGGCACTGGACTGTTCAGGGGGTTGTGTGGCACATCTGTCATGAAGGAGTGATTCATTATTTCCTCAAAGAACTGCCATTTTATAGTTTTCTTCTCTGGCCAGATGGCAAACAGTGTGGTGGCATTGCTGAGGCACACACCCAGATGGACCCTCTGTTCTCATGACTGGGAATGCTTAAGAATCTACCACCATTTATGCTCTGTGTCCTGTGAGCTTTCCTTTTCTCTCCTCCTCCCATAGAATGAAAAATAGGGATAAAGTTCCTGAGCTGTGCCTCACCCTGCTGTGCATTTAGGCTTCTACCATGGAACATCTTCCAGCATGAGAGCCACTCTCCACCAAGCTGCACAGGTGGATAATATGGATTCTGTAGGTTAGAAGAATTAGGATTTCACTTACTGCATGGAATTCTTCCACTTGTGCATAATGCTGAACCAAAAATCCCAGGACATCACCATGCCGGATGGCATTGTCAAAGTCCTGTTCAGCCAGGAGCAGCTCACACTGCCTGACTGCTTCTTCAGTGTCTTCAGAGTAAACTCTAGGAAAGGGCAAAAGGGAAGTGTCACAGCCCAGGGAAAGCATTCAGCTTATCCATCCAAGGACAGGGAAGTTATTTCTGCATTAGGTTTCATGACAGAAGCCAAAACAAAACCCAGAAAAAACCCACTTGTCCTGGGGCTGATTGGGCAGCAAGGGAAGGGGAGATTCTGCCCTTCTGCCCTGCTCAGATGAGACTGACCCCCCCCCCCACCTGCAGAGATCCCTCCAGCCCTGGAGTCCTAGCACAGGCAAGACATGGAGCTGCTGGAATGAATCCAAAGGAGGCCATGAAGGTGTTCCAAGGGCTGGAGTCCCTCTGGACCCAGGCTGGGAGAGCTGGGGGTCTTCACCTGGAGAGGAGAAGGCTCCATGGAGACCTTAGAGCCCCTTCCGGTGCTTAAAGGGGCTCCAGGAGAGCTGGAGAGGGACTTGGGACCAGGGCCCTGAGGGACAGGACACGGGGGAATGACTTCTCACTGTCGGGGGCTGGGGTTAGATGGGATATTGGGAAGGAATTGTTCCCTATGAGGGTGGTGAGGTCCTGGCACAGGTTGCCCAGGGAAGCTGTGGCTTATCCCTGGAAGTGTGCAAGGGCAGGTTCGATGGGGCTTGGAACAACATAGTAAAGAATGCATTGGAAGGTGTCCCTGCTAATGGCAGGGGGTTGAAACAAGATGGTCTTTCGAGTCCCTTCCCACCCAAACCAGTCTGATTCTGTGATTTTATGATAATTACCTTTCTGGCTATACCTCCCTTGGTCTACATCCTTCTCTTTCAAGTTACCTTTCCATCTTTAATGCAACATTTTAAATGCACTTTCAAAAATCTCATTATGGTTTCCCCACTAGTAAGATGTGCCAGCAGCTTTTTTTTGCTGCAAGCTGCAAATTATTTATTAAAATTTAGGTGCTATTACAACTTCTGTTCTGGTATGATATTTCTATCACGAAAGTTTCTGTGTTCTCCATGCTGCAGCTCACCTCTGAGCATGGATGAATCGCTTCATCAGATTCATCCTGCTCTGCAGGTGGCCAAGTTTGCTTTCCTTTTCCACAGGGCTTCTGGCCTTTGCTTTGGAAAGGCACTTGTATGCTTCTGTCAATGCTCTGTGGGCTTTTTCATAGTTCTGATACTCATCGATTTCTACCTGCAAGAGGAGAAAGGAGATGGTCTTGCTCCAGAGCCAATAAACCAAACGCCTTCAGCAGTCACAGAAAGAGCAGTACCTGAGCACATGCGTCATAGAAACCTGCCAGGAGGTCAAGGGCTCCTCCTTTGGTGTAGAAGCTGATGATATTCGCAATAATCTTTGCGTCCTTACGCCAGTCCAGTGACTGCAGGTAGTTGGCTGCCATGATATAAATCTCTCTCTGTCTGGAAACTCCCGCAAAGAAGATAATTTTCTCAGTATCTCCAGATTTCAGTAATGCCCTCATAGCCTGGAAAGGGAAGGAGTGGTACAGAGGGAGAGAGGGAAAATACTAAAACATTATCAAGATGGCTCAGAAGTTTCATCTGGGTAGTTACTATAGGAAGTTGTCTTCAAGGCTTTTCAAAACACTCTCATTTTGAGGCTATCCAGGCTGACCTTTAATTTGTTTCCTGCTTGTGTGTATTTCTTGGTGGCCATGTGGTAGTTGCCTTGTCTCATGCAGCAGTTGGCAATTTGCTCCAGCAGCTCCCTCCGGGACTCCTCAGAGAGATCCTGGGACTCCTTGGAGACTGTCATCTTCTCAGCCAGCTCCTCAGTGATGGTCAGGTTCTGCTCCAGGCAGAGCTGCAGAGCTTCGTGGTACTGATGGGAGCAAGAGAGCAATGAGGTCTGGCAAACAGTATTGTAATAGCTCACATTTGCTTCTGGTGTAACCTACAGCAATCACCTACAAACACAAGCAGCTGAGAATGCTCTGTCTGGAACACTGGGCTGTAGTTACGTGTCCCATTTTGTTTGCTTAGAACATGTTTGCTCTTCTGTGCTAGTATTGCTCTCACACAAGTACCAGCCATTTTGACTCTGAACACAAGATTTTCAGAGACATACAAATGAGGTTTGTTAGGCATGATCAATGATAACGTTTTCAGCAAATACAAGTAGATTGAAAGATTTTGTTAATTATTTTGGTAACTTTCCATATAGGAACAAATTCTTGTAGTCCAGAGAAGGGCTACAGTACCCTTGCAAAATGTGGAAGAAAGACAGCCATAGGAACTTGTTGAAGAGGAGTGAGCACAGGACTGGTCTGGTATCTAGCAAGGCTGAGCTGCCAGTGCCCCTGAATCACTCACTGGCTTAAGAGGAATCTCAAAACTTTTACAAGTGTCTCTTGTACCTGTTTACCTGCACATATGAATGGCTGTGTGCAGGTTCATACCTTTTGTGCTCCTCTAGCTGTGCACAGGGGACCAGAGGGCTCAGCTCACCTTCTTGGCCATGAGCAGCAGCTCCATTGCCTTCTCATACTGAGCATGTTCAATGAAGAACCTGGAGCAGCGGGCGAGCAAGGTGGGGTCAGACTTCTCATCCAGGTCCTCAGCAATGAGCTGTAGGGCCCCAAACTGCTGCGTGGCGAAGGCCAGCTCCAGGGCTTTGGAGAAGTGTCCTGCCTGCAAAATTAGGAATGAGGCTTCAAATACTAGAATGAGCGCTACAGAGCCAGTTTACAGGATGCTCTTGAGTGGCTTAATAAGGCATTAATCACCATGAAAAAAATGACTAATAAACAGGACATAGTAAGCACCACAGCTGATTTAACATTCCTCTGCTGTAGGAACAGCTTCAGTGTAAAGTTTGGGAGTTCTTACTAAAAAACATTTACCTTGTGGTATAACATAACAGCTCTGTCCATTTGATCCCCCTTTTCCTCATAATAGCAGGCTGCCTCTATCATGTCTTCTGGTGAGCTCAGGAGAGCCAGATTCATCAGCTGGTCATCCAAATAATTTGCCTGTTCAAAAGCAAAGGTTTGGCTCTGGGTGTGCACACACAAATTTCATAATTCCAACTTCTGGCAAGCCTGTGGCTTTATACTGTCACATAGTATTAAACTCTTACCCCCTTATTTGTAAAACTCTATAACCCAAGTGTTTTTCAGCTTTGATTATGATTATAGAGATCAGAGAGCTGTTCAAGAAAATACATTTCCAAACTACCAAGACTTTATTGATCCACCTTTGGTAGAAGAGGTCAGTAGAAACCAGGAGCAGCTTAATCATGAGCTGTCCAACAGCGGCAGCGTCTTATGGGAGAGACTGTGCACAAACACCTTGTACCACCAAAGGGCAGAACCCTGTGCTGGTATAGGCACACTGTGCCTCTCTGCATACCTTGCACAAGCGGATGGCGTTGTTGAACGCCTGGGCCCGGCTGTAGAAGTGCACGGCCTGCTTGATGTCTTCCTGACTCTCATACTGGCGTGCCAGGTGATAGGAGGCTGCCCCATTCCCTGTTTCATTTGCTATTTCAGCAGCCTGCAGAGGGAATTGTACAGCTTTACTTCATGTCCATGCTCCTCCCAAGAATGAGAACTCTAGAAGCAGGTGGAAGCAGGCTGCCTTACCTTTTGAATGTTGCCTTGAAAGCAGTGGACACGGACTAGGGAAAAATAATCCTGAGCCAGTGCATAATATTTTAATGCAGATTCCATGTCTGACTGGCTCTCCAAGTACTGTGCCCACCACTTCCACAGGCTCCTGAAAAAGCAACAATATTAACTGCAGCAACGAGAACTGCCAGATGCTGTTTTTCATTCCAAGATAGCTTGAACTAAAGACTGAACACACTTTTTATAACACATGCTTTACCCCAACCAAAGTGTGAAACTCCCAAGATTTGCGCTATACAGGAAATCAGCCTGGATAACCAATGTGGCAGTTCTTGAGTAAGTGTAGCATAAACCTGAAAAGCTGTTGGAGGGTCATAGTTGATAAGGCAGAGGTTGAATGAGACTGAGAAGATTCACACTGTCATCCTCAGTCTCATCACAAATTTTTTGTCAGACCTGGCAGCCCCATGTAGAAGGAACAAGCATAGCACTGACTTGTCTTTCATCTTGTTGATGTAGTTCTCCAGCGCTTGTAGGTCTTCAGAGAGCATTCGAGGTACCTCAAACCTATGTGTGTCTGACTTTTCATAGCTGTAGAGAAGAACATATTAGATGTGAAATGACAGCCTCCTTATTTAGCTCTCTATGTGTAAAACATCCATTTAATCTTGTTTGCCAGACATCAACTGACAACACTGACAACACTTGCTTTAGCTGTGTAAGTTCACTGCAAGACCAGTTGCAGTCCACCAGCACCATCAAAAATCAAAAGTTCAGTGGTACTGCCAAGCACTTGGAATGAGGGAGGTGTGATCTTCATAGCACAGGAGGTACTTTAAAAGTGCCAGTGATGGCCCAAAGTTCCAGAAAGTTCCCCAAGGATCAAGCACACCTGGCTAGATAGGTCACAAATGCCCCAGGCTCTACATTGTACCATCCACTGCAACATCAGCCTCTGCCACTGCTGGGAGGCCACTGCCCTTACCTCATCACCCAGCTCTTCTAGCCCCACTGCCCACCATGGCTATCAGTGGGTCTGCCTGAGAAGAGCAGAGCTCTGCTTTACTTCTGAACAGAATTGACCTTATTGCATGATAATGACAACGACGATGATGATGATGGGAAGTTTCATATTGGAAAACTCATAAAAACAAGATCTAAACAAGAAATACAAGACATCAAAAATACCCTCCCCTAACTTCTCATGGGACTTGGCAGTTACGGGAGAGGAACAGGCACCAGAAGCAGCCAAGTCAAACCAAATTCTGCTCCAGCAGTTGTATCTGGGACTCTTGGGAAAAGCAAATAATTGGTTTTGTCATGGAAAAGGAAGGAAAGATGGAAATGGTCTTCCAGAGACAAACACAAGACTGGATATGAGCGGCGTTTAGCTACTGGCCCTGACTTTTGACTTTTTTGACACTACACATTATTTGCATGGCTGAGTGCTGGGAGGTTTCACTGGGATGCTTTCACTCAGTGAGATTGGAGGCACCAGAAACAGGAAAAGACTTTAATTAATTTTTACTGGTCATCATCAAATATCCTCCTTCACCCATCTCCACAGGAGAAAGAGGCTCCCAGTCCCCCAGGTACACCCAGCTGGTGCTTACTGGGTGAGTGCCAGGCTCTGCTGCCCCGTTGCCTCCAGGTGCTTCGCATAGTTGTAGTGGGTGGTGTGCAGGTGAACCCGGTCATGAGCCTCGGCTGTTTCGATGGCTTTCTGCCACTGATTGGAGGCCTGGTAGAACTTGTTCAAGAGGTCATACCGTTTGCAAGCCTTGTACAGCCTTTCTGCATCCTCCTGGGAGAGGAACATCCAAAATCCCCGTCAGCCCCGACCACACTGTGTCAGTCACATCAGGCACTGCACCTTGGAGCAGTTTATTAGTTCAGGGCATTGCAGTGCAATTAAAGAAACACCATTCAAGCTGGGTGTTTAACCAACTAAATATATGTAGCCTGGGATAACATGTTATTGGGAAACAGGATGGGTATGTAAAAATACAGAAAGCACTCAGATCCTGACGTTTATTGCACAGGATTGACTGGGAGGGAGGGGAGTGACACAAGCAAGCCATCAATGATCAAATGCTGTAATAAGGAGTGTGAAACACCAAAAATGTTGACATGATTAGGTGGGGGTACAGCTACTGACCATGCTGGCCAGGGGTGAGGGTTAGGATAAGATCCTGGCACTCAGGGTTTGAGAAATAGGGTACTATGAGCCAGGAAATCCCTGTGACCTCCCAGCAGGTCTCTGAGCTCTATTCCTTAGAATAAATGTTAATATTTTATTACAGAATTGGAGCAGGAGTGTTTTGCCAATGCTGACGCAAGGGCAAGCAAATTTGGAGCTATTATTTTTGTTCTCTGAGAGGTACTAACTCCTGTGGAAGGAGCATTTTCCTGCTCCACCCAACTGCTGTCCAGCTGAACACTATATTTAGTAAATTAAGATTATCTGTCCAAGAGAGAAAAATGCTTTCTGTCTCTTATTGTTTCAAATTTAAAAAGCACAGAAAGTGGAAAAGGAAGATGCCTGCCCTAGGATTCTGTATGAAATGGAAAAAAATTGTAGAACGGCATTTGTTTTGCTGTAGTTCCCTTCCAACTCTCCAAACAGATCTAAATATCCAAGAGAAGAAGCACTGACACTTTTCAGCCTCATAGCTTTTGCTGCCAGGAAGCCTTCACAAACATTTAGTTTGAGTTTTCCTTTTTTCCTTACCTTTAACTTACAATACTTGCTCTCTGTCTGTCTGTCTGTCTCTCTCTCTCATATTCATCAAATAACTATAGATGGCTAAATACCTTTTCAGCTAAATTCTAATTATCTAACCATTTTCAAGACTTCCTTTTCTGTGAAGTCTTTCCAAGAGCTGAGAAATTTGCACTTACTTTCTTTGAACCTGTTCCAGTTTATCATCTTTTCTGTAATGAGTTACTTGGAGGCTGGAAGTCATCATTCCAGCTATAGCTGCCCTGAATACACAAGAGTTACCAAATCCAGGCCCCAGCCTGGGTTTTTTCTCCTCAAACATGGCCCCAAACTGATTTTTGCTGTCATAGCACCTTGCTATTTTTTATCTAATTCAGTATTTCCTATAGACTGTGGGTTATTTAATAAATTCTTTTCAAATTTTTTCTTCTGATGGATCATATCCCTGGATCTCTTACAGTTCCCAGAATAAAAAATGTCTGGCTTTCTTATAGATCATTGCTGAAGGTATTAAATTAGTGGAATACTAATTCTACTCAAACTAGCACCAGTCAATTTTCAATCTATATGACAATGCTGGTTTCAAACCCAGATTAGATCTCAGTTTGTTTGGCATTCAAGGGGAATGAAGTCAGACACAAGACACAAGGTTCATTTTGCGGTGTATTTGCTGTGACGTTGGGCTCCAGATGGAGGAATGAGAGACAATTGTTCCATACACCAACTCTGGGGAACAGCCAGATTTTGTACTCTGGCTGAGCTGGATCCAGCCAAGTACCTGCTCACACAGTGGGAGAAGTCAGGATAGAAATCTGGGTGACTAGGCATCCCTGGGACAGCACAGGCAATAAATATGACTGACCAGAGTTCTCCAGCCCCACAGGAAAAGTCTGTTTTGCCTAAACTCCTTCAACAACTTCAGGTCAGCTCTCACTCTGTGGCAGCACACAGCTCTAGCCTTTCACTCTAGAAACAAATAATTTAAAAATTGAACTTGTGTACCATATCAGAGCTTAAATATCAAGGCTCCATATCAGAATTTAAACATGTTTGTTGAAACATTGTAAATATAATAAAATATAGCCTTTTTTAAATACAGTGACCTAGAATGATTTAGCTTGGAAGAGACTTGTGTCTGCCCCAAGAAAGCAGATTTTGTTATATGTTTCACACATAAAACAATCTTTAAAATATGTTTCCTTCAGACAGCAGTTTCTTTCACTGAGTAATTTTATCAGTTTGATAGAAACTTTTCACAGCTTGGCTGTGGGATTTACCAGCATGCCCAACTGGATGGCCAGCACAGCTACCCTGGCCTTCTGCTCTGGCTCTTGTTCAGCCTCCCGCAGTGCCTTGGCTCCTCTTGCATGACCCATGTGCCCCAGGCAAATTTTGGCGACATCGAGCCTCTGAGTCTTCACACACATGCGAGCCATGTTCTCCCAGACAGCCTCACTGCAGGAAACGGGAAAGAAAAGGAGAGCTGTTATTGTGTCACCTGGAAGGCAGATGAGGTGTGAGGAGAGCGTGAAAGGGGAAACCATCAGTAAGTTGGGAATGGGGTGACTGTAACAGAGACTCCGGCAGCTGTGTGAAGACTGAAGAGGAACAGAAGCAGGCTCAGACACAAAGGTCAGTTCTTGAGCTAAATGACCCCAACCTAAAGGAAATATTGTGGGATTTGATTTACACCAATGTCTAAACAACAGCAGTTATACCTCTACTCTGGAGACAGGATGAGAGAGCTGGGGATGTTCAGCCTGGAGAAGGCTCTGAGAACTTAAGAGCACCTTCCCATGGCAAAAGGAGCTCCAGGATTGCTGGAGAGGGAGTTCATACAAGGGCCTGGAGGGACAGGATAAGGGGGAACGGCTTTAAATGGAAAAAGGGGAGATATGGGTTGAAAGAAATCTTCCCTATGAGGTTGGTGAGGCCCTGGCACAAGTTGCATAGAGAAGCTGTGGCTGCTCCATCCCTGGAAGTGTTCAAGGGGCTTGGAGCAACCTGGGAATAGTGGAAGGTGTCCCTGCCCAGAGCAGGGGTGGGTTGAACTAGATGGTCTTTTAAGGTCCCTTCTAACCCAAATCTGTCCATGATTTTATGTTTGCATGTATATAAATATTTATCATGTGCCCATCCTGCTGGGATCATGCTATAGGTTGCTGTAGCTGCAACCTATAGGCAGTCACAACTCCCACACTAATGTTCAGAAATCAAAATATAAATTATGAGAAATGGCTTGACCTCACACTGGAAATCTGCTGCAGTCTGAAATAGTTTAAATACTGAACAACTATTGGGAGCCCAATTGTTGTACTCAGTAACAGGGAATGATGTGTAGAAAAATTACCAAACAACCATGTTCTGATTTAAAACTTGCATAAAACAGGCAAAAAGAAAAGCTTTGTGATGCTCAGAACAAGTACTCGTCAGGGCTTTGAGTTCACAGTTACCACTGCAAATTCTCCTGCCCAGGCAAGGCAGGATGGGCTGAGGACCATGCTCCCAGCTGGAATGGCTGGCAGAATTGCTCAGCAGACAGACCACGACAGAACCGATCATCACAGAGTGGGACAAACAAAGATTTTCACAGATTCTATTCACATTTGAGGCTCTTCAGAATTTCATGCAATACGTTCGACTAATAAAAACCATGAGCATTCAAAATCAGGTTTTTTCAATGTCACCCTCAGCAGAGGTACAGTCTGTGCAGTTCTCAGGCATCAACACAGCACAAAGTAAAGATTTAATTTTAAAAGCAGTTTTTCCCAGAAAATAATAGAATAAAATGACCTGCCATAAAATGAATAATAGAATAAATAGAATAATAGAATAATAGATTAGAATTACCCACTACCCAAATTACCTTCCAGTTTTTCTCTGATTAAAATGTTTTTCTGTTTCCAGTGGATGGAAAAAGCAGTGGCTGTGGGAAAGCCCTGCACAAACAAGAGAAAGTGACTAACTGGAAGCAGCAGAACAAGTGAACCATGATGTGCTCTTCAACACATACACTAAGAAAAGGCACAGAAAAAATTCTTTGTGTAATTTACTTTAAAATTAGATCATCTTTTACTTGCAGTGCAACTCATATAAAAGAGTAGTAATCAGCTAGTAATCAGCATAAATGATACAGACTTCACTGAGGACAAACGGTATCGAGAAAATTTAAAAAGGAACAGAAGTGATAAATCAGGGACAAATTTCAGAAAGTTCAGAAGTGTTTCTGTTTTAGAAAAGCAAAAATGCATGTCTGAGTGCCACCTTTCTTACAACTGAGTGGTATTCAAACACAGCCTCTTAATGCTCTTCTCCCACACGTCCAAGCTCCCCAGCTGAGGAGTCAAAAGGAACACTGAAATATAAAGCATGGTCATTTCGGACCTGGAAGGGCCTGACAGAAACTATTGCTAGATCCTTCTGTGCACCACCACTCAATATAGAAATGCTGCCTTGTGTCAGCAGATGTGACCTTCCTAATTTCTGAAAAGCTGGAATAGTTTTCTCATTTATTCCATACATTATCTGTATCTGGAAATGGGAAAAGTGGGAAAAACACCTTTAAAGAACATTGACATGATCAACGTGATGTTAGTTGTGTTCACCTGGCTTTGACTAACACAGCCAGTTGAGTTCTGTCCTTAGGAAAAGCTGGTCAAAGGCTGTGTCTGGGCACAGCTGTGCTTCACAGCACTTGAGGAAAAGTACATTTTTCAAGCTCTGCAGTGGGCCAGAAGAAGCTGCCAACAGCCAGTTGGCTCTGGGTGAAGGAACACATGTCTGTGCTGGGCTTTGTCAAGCTGACTAACGGTGAGTTTCAGAAAGGAAATCAAAGTCTTTATTTTTCAGGGCTCTGACAGCTCTCAACTCCCACCATGCAGGAAGATGAGAGTTCATGGGCTCAAACAAGCAAGCGGATGAGATTCTTATTTAGGCTACAGAGAGTGGAAACTTTTTGAGAGGAAACAGACTACACAGTGTATTTTAAAGTACAAAGTTAAAAGATAACAGCGTGCAGAGAGTCACAGCAGGATTTAGGAGATGTTGCTCATCATCTCTCAGTTGTGTTATGCTTTCCTGGATGGCAACAACTCTGGCCAATGTCAAAATTCAGCAGGAACTGCTGCCCCTAGGACTCCTCTTTGAGAACTCTTGGCCCCCACACACCATGCCTGTGGGCCATGTAGGCACCCAGGTACCTCGGCCTTAACGAGCTGGAGTTCTGTCATCCTACCTCTTACTCCTCCACTCCAAGCCATTTGCAAAATTAACCTGAGAGTCTTGAGCCATGAGCTGGGGGCACTAACAAACACAGAGGGAGAAACATCTGCAGTTGATGTGCTCTGCAGTTGGTTTTATTCTGGCAGACACTGCCTTCTGCCACCCTGGCTGGGCAGGGGGTGAGCACACCAAGCTCAAACTGCACCAAAGACACTGAATTTAGGAGTGTTCACAGCAGAGCACAGCTTCCATGGACTCATCCAGCACAGAGACCACAGTAAGAGATAAGAGGGACACCAAAGAAAGGTGTCTCTGCTCATGACAGAGTTGGTGCTAGATGGTCCTTAAGATCCTTTCCTACCCAAACCATTCCATGATTCTAAGATTCTGAGATACATGATCACAGCAGCTCCCCAGCACAAGAACCCATGGCAGGTAGGACTACTGACTCCCTCTGACCATTCCTTCTCTTGCTTCTGCCCTGAAGAAACACCTGAAGGAAGTGTTTCACCTAAGAAACCCAGCCTTGCTCTGTGCAGAGCAGTTCCCATACCTCACTGGGTTTGATTAAAAGATGCACTGGGCAAAATAAGGGCAATGGTTCCCATGAAACTGCAGCAGAGACTGATTCTTTCCAGTAGACACATCCTTCACAAGAGGGACACTGTTCTGATAACGTACATGGAGAGGAAAGGGTAGGAAAGGGGAGGGGATCCTAGGACACACACAATCCACTTCTATTTCTCTCTGTGTTTCAAAAGGCCAAACCCAGCCACAAGACGCACAACCTCCCTGGAGGCACACACCTTCATCACCAGGGCAAGTTTTGCGGCCCCTCAGAAATGTGGGCAGATGGATGTGGGTCTGGCGAAGGAACAAGAAACAGGAGGTGCAGAACAGGTTCACTTAAATCCCAGGGAAAACCACAGTTTATCTCCCAATAGCTGGCAGTGTAGTAAGAAAGCTGAATCTGTCCATGTGTCTCTAAAAGGCAGCAACTCTCCTTTCCAGGCCTGGCCCTGCTGTCCATATAAAATCCAAGCAATATTTTTCACTGCCCTTAACTCTGACTCAGGAATTTCCTGTTGTTCCCCTCCTCCTCCTTTCATCCCTGCTGGAAAATCTCTCACATCTGTACTTCATCAGCCAAAGCTGGAAACTTAATGAAGCCCAGGCACAGCAGCAATGGAAGCAGAGCCATGGGAAGGCATCCCAAGCAGCCTGGGAGCCCCAGGCTCCGCACAAGGCACAGGGATATACCATCCACTGCTGCACCTGTGCTCCCAGGCTTCAGGCCACATCCACGGTGCCAGGAATTTGGGAAGCAAATGTTGACACCTCTTAAGATTGGGCACACATTTTACCACATACCTGATGAAAGTTTCCTTGCTTTGTGTCTGACCTTTCACATCTGTTTTTCTGTGGAACTGTGTTTACAGCATCCACAGTCTGATCTCACAAACACTTCTGTTCCCATTTTTCATTGCCTATTTAGCACGAAAGTTTAAAATTGAGTATTATTTAGCAGTGCTAGAGATTTATATGTCTGAAGCGTTTCACTGAAAAACCTTTTCTCTATTTAATGGGCTATATTTGAAAAATGAACATTGATCAGGATCAGGGTGAAAAAAAAATCTCTTTTCAATCTGGGCCCCACTTTGTTGGGGACCAACTAACCCTATAATCTTTTTCCAAATCCTTTCCTAAGCTAGGGACACCTTCCACTGGACTGGAAAACTTTTAAGGACTTGAGAAAATGAGGTTTTATCTGATGTAACTAAATCAGGTTTGATGCTTTCAAAATGTATTTATGGGATTCTGGTTATATCTTTCCGTAGGACTAAAAGACAACAAGGAACTAATAGATGAAAAGTAACAGTTCAGTGATACTCTTGATAGTGTTAATGATATTTTATGAGCTACTCTAAGAAAATTCAGGCATTTTCCATGTATGATCCAAACACTGAAACCTGATAAGGCTACTCCTAAAAACTCTTCCCTGGCAGAAACAGACCACTTGATAAAGCAGCTTCACAGAATCTATCTATAATATCCCATCGAAAACATAGCTTTGTTCCAAACTTACCCTCGTAAAACCAATGCAAAGAGATTGCTCCATGTGGGTTGTATGATCCAAACCCCTGTTCTTCACAGAAAGCAGTAAGCACAAAATTCATATCCTGCTGCCTTTATGTCAGCAAAGAAGCATTCACTAAAGTAGTTTTTATTAAGGATCAGGATTCCCATACTGTTTAAATTGTATATTAAAGAAAATTTGATCATGGAAAGGATGGTCAGGCAGTGGCACAGCTTACCGGGGCAGTGGTGGAGTTACTATCCCTGGAAGGATTTAAAAGCTTTGTGGATGTAGCACTTGGGGACAGTGGTCTGTGGCTGGGGCAATGGTTGGACTTGATCTTTTCTAACCTTTGTGATTCTATGACTAGACTGATTTGTTCAGCCTTTGTAAAATATAATTGCAACTGTTTTTAATTTTACATGAGAAGGAAGCTCGGGCCTGGCTGAAAATACATACTCAGACTTCATCAAATCACAAAAATCAAATGGGAAAGACAGAATCAGGTGTGTGACATTTCCCTAAGGGTAAATCTCTCTGTTATCTGCAGATAAACATCATCTGTCTTGCTGCTGAATCCTTGGCTTATAATAAACACAGAATCATTAATGACAAATAATCCAAGGGGTTTAAAATATGCAAAGACAGTCATTGCTGGTAGGAAATTTCTTTGAAGAATGGCAGACACTGGTTTGTTTATCCTGGAAGTTCTAAAACCAGCAATGTGCAGAAACATGGCCAATCACAGGGAAAAAGAGAAACCAAAGATGCTCTAGGGCTCTCAAGGGATGAAGATGCTCAAAGTACTTAAAGCTTAATTTGTTTAAAGATTAAAAATTATCAGAGCACAATTGTGTTCATAGCCAGACTAGTACATTCAGCTACAGTATCTGAAAACTAATTATAGGAGTATATCAGCTTTATTGCAATTTCCCCCCTTCTCTTAGCAACAAGTCTTGAAAATAAAATATTGCTTTGTAAAAAATTTCAGACCAGTTTCTTCCTGTGTATTGGGTCAGGGCACATTGGTTGATTAGGAGCAAAGCCTCTTGCCTTGTAAGGCAGAGCTGCTATAAAATTAAATCAGTTTCTAATCTAATTTATTGATTGCACAGATGTGAACTCCTATGCCAGCTCCTCAGGTGTGGTGGTGCCTGTCGAGGCAGGTCTGTGCCAGGTTTCCTCAGTGCTGACCGGATTTCATGCCTTCAGTTTAGTGTATGCAAGGCAATGTACACACTCGTGCAGTAATTGTGCAGCCTGAAGAACTGTGCCAGCTTCAGCTCAGGAGAGGCATAACCCCAGGCAGTACCACCCGCCCACAGGGTAGTGCCCGCCGCAATCCCTGTCCTCGTCCTGGTGCTACCGAGGCAGCTGATGACAACAGCAAAGAGTGATTTGGAGTGCCAATCTGGATAAGACTGCTCTGGAAACATCCAGGTTCAAGGAGTTTGGAATGCCCTCAACAGCTCTCTTTAACCGGTTTATCAGAGAAGCACCTGCCTTGCCCTATAGCAGTCCATTCCGTACTGGGCTGTCAGCAATGAATCCTATCAAGCACACGGCAGCAAAGTTTCCAAGTCCTGGGCACCGAGCCTCCCTCGAGGCTCTGCGGAGCGGCCAGCGTGCCCAGCACGCCGGGACTCGGACTCGGGCTGCGCCAGCTCCGAACCGGCGCTGTGCGGTGACTCTCAACCTCACTCACACCCCAACACTTGCCCCTTTCTTTGCAGACACGCCAAAACTGAGTTGTTATTGGGTTGAGAATCTAGAGATTTTATACTTCCTATTTATCTGCTATGGTCTGTGGTCTCTGCACTATGGTGCAGAGAGGACGCGGACATCAGAGCACTCCCGCAGCTCTTTCGTCGCGCTGTCTAGCAGCGAGCCCTAATATTGTTTTGCTTCCAGTAAAAGGTATTTCAAAATCCCTCTTCTCAATCCGCTTCCACAAAGCTGGTGCCCCCGAGGGATGAAGCTGGGATTTCCATCTCTCCTTTTCCCGAGGAACTCCGCTGTGCTCCCCGGGCTACCCGAGACGCTGCGGGTCCCTGCAGCCCGGCTGGCGGCAGCCGCGAGGGGAGGAGGCGTGAGGCGGAGAGAGGGCTCTCCGAGGGGAGGAGGGACAACTTTAGAAGTCTCCATAGTCTTTTCCTTTCAGGAAACACATCCTGTTAATGTTTGACTGCTGTGGCAGTGGCTCTTTTTTTTGCACTCGACTACGCCCTGAGGCTCACCAAAACGAGCCACAAAAACAGCCATTTCCTCTTGGTGGGGAGGTGGGGGGGGAAAGCTTTTCCTCACTGCAGTGGCTGTTCTCATCCCGGCACTCACAGCTCGGCTCTTCGGAGAGGGACAGGGCAAGAGCAACCTCCTCGAGATACTCCAGACCTGCAGATCAAGTTTGGGATGACCGAATTCCCCTCTAGCTCGGTTTGGCTTTGAGAGGATGACATCTGTCACCGTTTGCAGGATATTCTGAAATTTGCACCCAAACCCAGGCTTTTGAAGCAGCACTGGTTGGCTTGGAGGACCCAGCACTTGGTAGGCTACAGCAAGCATTCCATTCCATCTCTGCCTCACCTCAGCTCAGGCTCTCCTGCCCTGAGACTGGATTCTGTTTGGATTCACCCCATCCAACACGGAATGGACCTCCCTGTCACCCAGTTCACTACAGGACTGGCATTACTTATCAAAGTGGAAGAAGGTGGATAAGTCATCAATGGGAAGGACCTAACAAAGCTTCTTTGTGTTCTTATTTTATGGAATTCTCCTATCTACCTCACAAAATTCTCATTTCCTTGGTCAGAAATCCCTCTGGAGTTGACTTCAAGAATGAACGGTGATGTTCTCTAGCGCCCAGTAACACCCCAGCGCAGCTGCCTGTTCCCAGCCCAATTTCAATGTGCTGCAGCTGACTGGAACCTTGTGTTGTCTGCAATTAGAGACTGGCAGCAAGGTGACAGTCAGATATGACTGTCCAGAAACTGGTAGCCACAGCTGTGTTCGTAGCCCTGGTCTCGCTCATCCTTAACAACGCGGCTGCCTTTACCCCCAACTGGGTGTACCAAACGCTGGAGGATGGGCGCAAGCGCAGTGTGGGGCTCTGGAGGATGTGCTGGCTGGCAGAGCGGAGCAGAGGGGCTGCAAGCACCACTGCCAGGCACGGGCAAGGGGAGGAGCAGGAATGTGAAGCCCTGGGCTGGGGTTCAGAGTCGGCTGGGTTCCAGGAGTCACGCAGCACTGCCAAACGTAAGTGCATCCTCTTATCTTCTCTGCAGACACAATTGATAGGGTGCACCTGGTCCCCAGGAGTTCAGTGGCCTAACCCTGAAATCATGTTATCTGTCTTAGTCTAAATGTCTTTTCACATTCATTCCCAAATAAATTAATTTCAGAAAATAAGAAGCATGATGTCCACCAGTGATGAACTAAATTTCTCCTCTCCCCTCAAAACCAGAAATCTGCATGGTGTTTGCTGGTTTATATAGCCCAGGAATCTTTCTGCTTTGAAAAAATGATGTAAGAAGTATAAGCCTAAAGTTTGGAGACATCTTGGGCTTACTTCTCCTTCCTGCTCTCCTGCTGTAAGATATCCTTTCCTCCTTAGTACAACAGCAACCACAGTTGCTCTGAATACCATAAAACTAAAAAAACCCACAACAAACCAAACCCAAAAAGATATTGTGATGACATGTGGAGTTATTTCTCCTTTCTGTTTGCTTTTGTTGGAAATTCCAGGAGCAGAAAAGACAGAAATAGTTGTGGAAAAACATGCAAAATTGAGAAGGGTCTTAAAATGTGTAACTATTCCTCTTGGTGAAAAAATACAATTAATATACAACTTGATGACTACAAAAACCATTACCCATGGTTTATTTCTCATTTTGCACTTTCACAGATTGTGGGATTGAAGAATGCATATAGCTTACATTGAACTAGGGAAAATATTGGGTAATATTTGAATTACAGAACTGATTAATAAATAATAAACCATACATATCACATTCATAGCATTAGTGGTGCAACATTGCTCTCCCAGAGCAGAACTGTGCTGGAACAGGATCACAGAAAGGCTTGGGTTGAAAGGAACAAAGACTGTACAAAATACCCGCAGGCACTGTGGCTGGAACCACAACTATCCTGGTGCCAAGAGGTTTGTCCCCTAAACCCTATCCACTTCCAGCAGCCGGGGTGTGAGCAGCCATTTGAAGGGAATCAGTGCTTCTGCTGCACCCTTCAAGTCATGGAATTTAACAAAAAAATGGCTATAAAGTCCATGCCTTGACAGACCACAGGATTCTCCCAACATTTCAAGAATGCTCATAAACAGCTTTGGCACCTCTGAGGGATGGTTGGCAGTGTCTGTATTATTTCATTATTTCAAACCAGATTTTTTTCATGGTTTGAAGAAAGATAATTTGGTCTGTGGAGTTTCTTAGATCTCTCTGGAAAGAAACCAAAGAAATGTTAGAGGAATTTCTTTTAAAAATGCTTTAACGTGAACCCATTCCAGATATTTTCCAACAAAATTATGCAGAAACATTTTTTGCACATTTTCTAATACTGAGACTACATAAATCCCAAACAGAAAATTTCTCAAATGTTTTAAAGTCCTGATCCTTTAAATACTTTTTAAACTGAAAGAACTTTTATAACAATAAATGGTTATAAAAACGATTAGACTGTGGGAGAAGTTCCTTGATGTGTTTTCATAGCTTCATCTCTGGAATCACTTCTCCAATTAATACTGATAAGCCATAGTCTAACTAGAAAAATGTTTGTACTATTCACAAATGGTAGAAGTATATGTTATGTACGCAATACTGGAACAAGCGGGGCACAGTAAATTTGACTCCTGCAGCATTTTTAACACACAAGCTTGTATTCCATGCTGGGTGCGAGCCAGGAGGTGTGTGGTACCTAAAGATGAGAGGTATTAGTTTCATGGCAGAACTGTCTGGGCAGCAGTTTCTGATGTCAAATAGAAGGATAATGTGACAGAAAATTTGAACATTTTCAAGTAATAATTAATTATAGCATGACCAAGTGCTCAAGAATAATTATCTGACAACCACTGTTAAAATATCTAACGTAAAGGAGGGTTTTCAAGCCCAGGGACTTGATCTGTATAGGAGTAAAGCATCTATTCCCTATTTAATCTGGAAGCAAGTAGCAAGCAAAGGCCAATTCTGAATCTTGATAAAACATTTAAAGGAAAATCCCCCCTCTGCAGCTGTGTCATGAAAAACTCAGTAGGAAACACAACTGTGGCATTTATTCTTAAGACAATTTTGTTTCCATGGATGTACATATAGTTAGTATGAGCCTGATTTTGCATCCATGGATTTGTCATCCTAAAGAATTTCTCTAATAGGAAATCACACATTATTTTAGTAACACCTATGGCAATTCTCATCTGTCAGTTGCAGATAAATCACAGATATGCAAGGGAGTGTGTGTGTATGCGTATACATACATACATCTAAAAATAACTTTATGAAGGAAAAGGCTACCTTCCTCAATACAAAGTTACTACAAAGTATTTTGGTTGCCATTTGTAGAATATAGAAAAGCTGTTCTGCCAAAAGCAATGCAAGAGGCCACAATCTCCCTCATATAAAACAGTGCATTCATTTATACACATACAGACATACATATTTCAGACACAAGCTATTTAGCTCACAGTTCAACAGAAAAACTGTAAGCTCCTTGGGAATTTGCTTGTCCATATACTAAAGATTCCTGTACATGCAGTATGTAATTAACAGCACAGGCACTACTATAAGCTGGCTTCCTCCCTGGCAAAGAGAAGTACATTCTGAGAACCTACTTTTCACTGACTTTCTCTGCCTGCTCTTTCCTCCCATTGAAATTACGGAACCATGGAATGGTTTGGCTTGGAAAGAACCTCCAAGCCCATTGCATCCCAACCCCTGCCATGGCAGGAACACCTTCCACTATCCAAGGCTGCTCCAAGCTCCATCCAACTAGCCTTGGACACTTCCAGGGATCCAGGGGCAGCCACAGCTTCTCTGGGCACCCTGTACCCTGTACAGGGCCTCACCAACCTCACAGGAATGATTTCTTCCTAGAAATGTCAAAAAAACAAAAAGAAATCCAGGGACAGGAGTAAATTATGTTAAAAATACAGGGAAATTAAGTGTTGCAATGTGAACTACTTCTGCAAGGCACAGCATCAGAAGTGTGGGCAACTAATTCAATGGGAATGTACTTCAGCTCTATTCTTCAGACATTACTGCTGCTGGGTGTGGAGATCCCAGGCCCTCTCACTTGTCTTCATCTACCTTTCTCTTTCTCACCCTCTTGCTGTGCAGCCCTTCACCTCTCTTTCAACCCCCCCCCCCCCCCATGCTGAAAAGCTTCTCTGATGGCTCAGATAACTAATAGCAAAAGAAACCCCAGGTTAGGGTGGAAATTTTGGACATGGGGTGGCATGGGGTTTTTGGTGGATATTTTTCCAATTGATTAAGCAGTGGTATTAAGAGTCCAACAAGTGCTGCTGCTAACACTAAGTGATAAAGGTGTAAGGAGGGGTGAGATGGTTCCTTTTTTAGTGGTAATAAACTCTCAGATCTGAAACCTTCACCTATGCTGAGAATCAACCCAGCTGTAAGGACATCAGTCTAAGCTTTTATAACTTGGACAAACCACTGAATGATACAAACTTAATGCTTCACTAAGAACTCAGATTTTACAGCCCCTCTTCAAACACTTTAAGGAAACCTGGCCAGGTAGCCTAACTCTCCTAGTCACTTGAGTGTAGGCAAAGACATTTGACAAAGATTATGGAGATGCAGTTTCAGAACTGTTGAAAAGTTTTGGAAGATTATGCTCTTGCCTGCATCTCTTAATGCTTCAGAAAAAGCTCAGAGGTAGTAGCCTCACAGCTTCAGTAAAAGCTGAGGTAAGACTGCATGTCATGCATAGTCCACACTGAGCTTTGTGCCCATGTCATGTGTGAGCAAGAGCAGCACACCCAGTGATGTGGCCCAACACAGGGACACATGAGCTACCTTGAGTGGTGAGAACACACATCTACACCACCAGTGATGCCTCTCTGAGAGGCATCAGTTTGAGAGCCAACCCTTCTCAAAGCCACCTAGTTCCTGGCGCAGTACCATGACAGGAATACTGCACAAACTCACAAGATTACTTGGCATCAGCTTAGATATTTTTAACCACACTGCAGGGTACAAATATGCCCTTAAGTTCTGCCATGCTTCTGAGGCTATCTCTGGATGGTTGTTAGGGTTTGGGTTATTCATCTGCCGAGGTCACAGTTTGTCCCTCTTTGTCTAAAAAACATTAGGAACAATGTAGAAATGCAGGAATAGGGAAGGGTTTAAAAGATACAAAACCTCACTGGGTTCTTCAGGGCTGCAGGAAACATAAGGAAAATTGCAACAGCAGGATGCGTGTTTCAACTTCTGATGCTCAGAGCTGGATTGCTTATGAGAATTGCAGTTCTAACAAGGAGTGTAATTCATGCCAGGGAGAGGCACAGCATCAGGAGCAGCTACATGACTGCCACCCCAGGGACCCCAGGTCCAGCCCCCTGTCCAGCCTAGACAGATGATTGTTGTACACACATGATCACAGGGACATTTGGTGGCTGAGGCAGGATGCTGCTCAGGGTGGGAATGACGACCTGAGGTTTGCTACAGAAGCAGTCATTCACCTTAATGCCCATGTCCACTGCATTTACACGAAGTTCTAATGTCTCCAAAATTTCCAATTTCTCTGAAATTTGGTTGTCTGGAAGCAAGAGTCAAGCAGTAGACTTACTACTTGTCTACATACATGTATTTCCATATATAGAGACCCAGAAAGGAGGCCAAGTGCATCAACACACAGGAACTACCATCAGATTTTAAAAAGCTCCAAACCTGATTATACACATGATATATATTGCCTGATAGACTGCTCAGGCTGTTCCACAGAAATGAGGCAGCATGGGCAGCTGGCAGCTCAGAGTTTGTTATTTCCCATCCTAACATCTGAACTATGATCAACATTTAAATAAGTGACACTACTAATTTAATGACGGAGGCCAGTAGAGATGAATTCTGAGAGACGTGGCTTTTCAACTTAGAGTGAAGGCTCATTTTAATGTTGGAGTGCAATTCTGTGTACTCATTTTAGAAAAGTGCAAAACTCCTTGGGATTCAGGACAGAAAAATGAACTTAATACATGTTTCATAGCAGTACATACACAAGTGTTGCACAGAAATATTGTCAGAGAAATCAGAGTTTGGCTACTCTTGCCATCAAGACTTTGAAATCAATTACAGCATTATGAGTGAAAAAGGCTCTGGAGCTTTTGAAAATTTCATATTAATGCATTTATCAAAGCCACCAATACAGAATATCCTGCTGAGGTTTACAAAGAGGCAAATCATGATATCTAGACAACTCATACCGCATCAGAAATAGCTGTGTCTATTAAAATTGATCATTGTATTGAAGGCTCTCAATGCTGGGTTTACAAGGGCCCATCACTTAACCGTAAGTACTTGCTTATGTTGAAAACAGTTAATGGAGCCATGGTTCTTCACTCCAAAAGTAATGACTGAAGCGGTTACAAGAAAAACACTCACCAACTACGCTCTAGTCTCCCCAACAAGATCTCTCTGCCTTTCAAAATAAGTATTCAAATGTAAGGTTTCACATTTAAATGAGCTGAATGGTTAAGTTCCAAACTACCTAGAAGGTTGGAAGATTCCACCAGTTTCTCACATCAGAACATTATTGTAGTTGTGCCAAAACAGACTGAGTTTTCCCTGCTCCCTTCCTCTTCCTTAAATTACTATTTTTAAGCAAAAAAAATCCTATAAATTGTATACTTCAGAAAGCCTCCCAGGAGGTGAAAAAAGAAAAATCACTTTTGAGAAATCTATGCATTCATAATTTTTAAGATATTCAGCCAGCAATAGAAGGTACAGAGGACTCTTATTGCTGAAAGCTCTATGGCTATTTACAAAGATTTTTACAAAGAGCAGGAGAGACTTCCCTTTTCAGGACAAAGTCAGTAAGACCTGCAAACAACAATCATGTGGAATGGGTTCAAGGCAAAAAAGAAATTCAGATCTGTTTTACTTTTAAAAAGTTTGTGACTATTCAGACCATAAAAATGTATTTGCATCACATAAGCACTTCTTTAAACCTTTCCATGGTCTCAGTGAGGCAGTCATGCAAAGGTGTACTGAGATATGGCCAACATTTGCCTTAGTTTGTTTCACAAGTACTTTTAAAGTGTTTCTATATATTTCCTAATTCATACTCGAAGAGGCTAGCAGTATGAATACCACAAGTTTAAATCAACAGAAGAAATTAAATGTCAAAGACTTTATAGAGTACAGGTTTGGGAGGCATAGCATGATGATGATAATTATAGTGGTTCTATTTATTGTCCCTATTATTTCAGAACTGTGTAAGAGTAAGTGCTCATCTCCTATGCTCATGTTGTAAAATGAAGCACAGTTGTACTTTGCACTTTCATAGTGCTCTTGGTATCCAAGGCACAGCTTCAGCTGATTTCCATGGCAGCTGCGGAGACCGCTCAGCACATCTCACCTTTGCTGACAATGCTGACATCCAAACAAAAGAAACACATGATTCATTGCCAAAAGTGATTTTTTTTAAGAGTTTATTCTAAAATTATTTATTGATACTGAATCCAGCTCTCCAGGTTGGATCTCAGGTTTATGAACAGCAGGACTACAAGTAAGAGTCAACAAGACAGAAGCATTGCTCTTGCTGACTCTTGCCTTTCATCCATTTAGGTTCAAGCATACTATTCTGGCTTTTCCTTATTTTGGTACTTGCTTTGCATTTCTGAAGTCCCTATAATGTGGATTTAAAAAATTACTCCAAAAGGCTGAAAAATATGATGCCTTCTTTATCTCAGAATAACAGCACAGCAAACATCAGGTTCTAGAGGAAAACAGCATGCTCAGTTAGAATGTCTGATTATATTAGAAAAAAACAAATTACTTATCGAGTTAGATTTTCATCAGAAGATTATGATCTCAGCCTGCAGACATTCCGTCCAAGAAGATGAAGTCTAGCACAGTTAAAATAAATTGAAAGTGGGTTCTAACAAAAGCAAGTGAAGCAACTTAAGCGTAAGGAACATTACCAGTTTCATCTATAATCAATTAGAAATCTCTTTTCAGATACACAACCATTTATTTTCCTTTCCAGAATAAAGTCATGTGTGAACATGAAGCACTGAAAAGGACAATCTGGTACAAGTTAGAATGTATCCTCAAAAATTCACCAAGTGATTAATAAATAAACCCAAGAACCATAGGAAACAGCATCAACAGAATATTTTTTAAAATTCTTTTCATTACAAAACCAAGAAGCAATATTCCTCAGGAGATTTAAAGAATGGATGCAATCTTAGATGCAATCAGCTTCACAGAAAGCCAAGGTGGCACCATCCTTTAGCTGACCATAACCCATCCTGCATTATAAAGAATTTAAGAGCAAATTAAGAATTTAAGTACCATTTTTGAGATGCAACAGACTTAGTGTCCCACAGCAGACAGAGATTACAGCACACTCCCAATCAGCTCCTACAGCTCAGATGTCAGCAGGAGATTGTGAAATCACATAGAGATGCTGGGAGTCAGCACTATCCCCATGTACTGAATAAATGTGTGGTCACTAGATTCTTCCCAGAGTTAGATACTGAATAACTTACTCACAGAAGCTGGATTAAAATTAAAGTTTGCACTAAAATTTTTGTTTATCAAGAGGGATCTTTTCAGGGGGAGTTTTAGACAACTATGAAAATATCTTGAGCCATTTTGCTTAATCATGAAAAAGCCTGAATTCCCACTTAACTGGTTTCTTTCCCCCTCTATGCAGACAGAAAAGGGAAATAAATGCTCATGTTTTAAGCAATTAGCAAAATGTGGTTTTCCAGTGAGATTGTCCTTCCTCATTATTCCAAAACACTGCAAATTACTTCTGCAATAATTTACAAATTATTGCAAAGTCCAGTATAACTAACCTACTTCTGCAAACAGTCCTGGGGCTATCCTGGAACATAACACCAAAAGTTCTGGGGCTATCATGGATCAAAACAACAAAATTGCTGCTTGTAAATTAGAAAATCAAATTAAAATCTCTAATCCAGGTGGATACAGATGGTTTAGGAAAGTGAGCAAAACAACAAGAAATCTGACTTGGTCTCATCCTTAGAGTTTGAGGATTGACTCTTGATTGATCCTGTTTCAAACAAAGCAGAATTCATTACGTCAGTACCCCTGGCTTTACAGCAGTCCCAGGTGGATGACCTGTCCAGGAATTAACTGCTTCTCTGAGAAAATGGGCCCACAATGGGCTTCCAGAAGGAAAAAAGCAGAGACTAGCACTGTATGCTGATGAACAGCAGATACTTAGAGCAGAGTTTTTGGAGCCATTCAGCTCCAAATCTTTCTAGCTTTCAACAGCCAAGTTGCATCTTAAGGGAGGTGAATAAAGGTACAAATGAAGGGCTTGTACTCCTTCTTTTACCTGTCAGATGCACACAAAGGAATGAAGACTTTCTGCAGTGTCTAGGTCTATTCTGCTGAACATATTGACCTCTAGCTACAGGGAACATCCTCCTCTAGCCACAGGGAACTCCATCACAGTTAAATTTCGAGACACGAGTGACATTAACAATAATGAGATCAAAACAAAAAAAATAGGATGTCCAAAATACAAAATATCTACGTCCTGACAGTCTAAGGCAATAGATCCTAGAAGTGAGAGGTTAACACAAATGCCACCAGTAATTGTGCAGACACTGAACCCACTATGACTATCTGGTTTTACAAATTGTCATTAACAAACAAAATGCAAAAGTTTATGAAGTCTGCAGTGGCCACTAAAAGTGACACTGGAATCATGGCTACTATAAATGAAGCTGAAATGGTTGAACAGCTGATTCTAAATTTATACTAATTATCAAATCTATAGAAAACTCATCAGAATAGACTAAAGCTGGCTATTAAGGCATTTTTGCTGCACATACGATTTAAAATAGAGTAAAAGAGCACACAAATGTAAATACTAAATTTCACGGTTTTTACAAAAACTATATTACAGGCAGTTTTATAAGAGATTAGAAATATTTATTCCTGGATTGAGCAGTCATTCAAGCAGAAGAAGAGCTTTTTGTCTTGGCCTTCCTCAACAAGATTTCCCTCTCCAATGGCCTTGGGCTGAGCTCTGAAGAAATACTTTGGCATTGCACACTCAATTCCCTTTCCATTGGTTGTTGTCACTAAAAAGAGGCCAGAGATGCTGGTGCAGAAACTCAGCTTAAGGCTGCGTACATACAAAATAAAATTACAATGTGCTGAGCTGACAGCATGCAGAGTAACAAAGGCTGTAAGTAAGGAAACACAGTTACCTGGCACTTTCAGGCTGAATAAGATTCATAAGTTCTACTACAAGAAGAATGGACTTTATGCATTATTATATGAGTTATACATTATTGATGGACTGCCCGGGGTAGGGGAGGAGTCCCCATCTCTGGAGGGATTCAACACACATGTGGATGTGGCACCTTGGGACATGGTTAGTGGGGGCCTTGGCATTGCTGAGGGAACAGTTTGACTTGATGATCTTCGGGGCTCATTTTCAGGCTAAACAATTTTATGATTCTAAGCTTGCTTTTTTCCCCAAGAGGAATCATTACAATTCTAGAACAAAGTCAAAAGATGACAGATCATACATTAAACCTGTTAGAATAAACAAACATCTCGCATATGAGAGATGGGAAGGTACTCAGATTGTAATACTTTATTCCATAAAAATAATTGTCTTCATATTTAATGAAATCATACCATCTACTTCCTTCTTATTCTACCAGTCATTATCCTGCTGCAGCCCCATGGACCATGCACAATCTTCTTTCTGGTTAACAGGAGCACATATGCAAAATACCCATTGTATTTCCACATCTCTCTGAACACTGTAGTGTATTAGGCCAATAAACATTGTGTGTGGAGTTCTTACAAACAGCAGCAAAGATCGTGTTACCCATTCATTGCACTTCCAGCTGCAGGAGAGGACAACAATCAAAGAACCATTTTGTAAAAATTAAAGTTCAACTGAGTCACAGTCAGAAACTTACTATTTTTAGTACGCATGATACAACACCATCTGTGGCAAAAGTCATGAATAGCAGCAAGAACAAAAATTTGGTGTTAATTTCTGTGTCAGGGGCCAGTATGTATTTCTGACATAAACTTCTGACTTCTAAAGTTTATTTATATACAGAGGACTTTTATTTTTTTTTAGCTCATGCATACTATATACAGACAAAGTAAGAGAATCCATTATGGCAACAATTTTTTAATTTGACACTACAGATAGTTCTGTCACCAAATGAAAGTACTAATAGTGGCTGGTCTTACTTTGGGCATTTCTCCTTTGAAAGTCATTACTATTTCTTCAGCTCACAGTATTACAGAAGTCCATCTGAATGGAAAAAGCAGAACACTCTGAACGTTCAAAGTTTACTGGTGTTTACAAAGCTCAGACATCTGACTGTGATTCCATTAGCCAATATGCTTCATGAGCTGTCAAGCATTCAACATGGCAAGAGATGGAAATGGTGTCAATGCTAAAAGGGTAACTTTGGAAGTTAAACACAAAATCTTTGAACAAATTTTTTCAGTAACTGGTCAGAAATTAACTAACTAGGAGAAGTCAAAAATACTTAGTATATAACCTTCTTAACATTTTATTCAGTGGAACAAGTTTAATGAACTATGGTTCTTAACTCTTCAGATACAATACTATATTTTATTAAATTTTAATTAAATCATGAGTTGGTACTTAGAACATGGGAAGCTGAAGACAGCCTGTGAGGGGAAAATAAAGGGTAAACACAAAAGTAGGTCAGACTTCATGATTAACACAATTAAATTTACTCTTGTTTATATCAAGTTTTGTTTTCTGCACATCTTAGCAGTCTCCCTGGAAGATCAGGAACCAAATTCTGGTGGTCAGTGCATCCCCCAAATTTAAAGCCAGTTAAAATACTTAAAAAATCTGCTCTAGAGTCTGCCTTTCTCTAGTAAATGCCAACTTACAACTGGAGCTACTTCTGTTTCAGAACAGTAGTGACACATTAGCAAGCGATGTGGAACAATGTTATTTGTAACTCCCACCTTTTGCAAGAGAAGAAGGAAAAAGATAAAAACAGGACATCCATCAGGTTAATAGGAAAAGCAGGGAAAAAAGTCTGAAATACCCAACTTTGTAGTTAATATATGCCATTCAGTAGCCAGCTGGGAGACACATTTTAATCAGGTTTCTAGCCAAGACAGCAGATGTCTGTCTGTAATCACTGCTGCAGTTGTTCTTTAATCATAGATTATCTCAGATTGGAAGGGACCTATAAGGATCATTGTGTTTAGCCCCCAGTTTCCTGCAGGACTACCTTAAAGTAAATATCACTAAGAGCATCCTACACAAACCACAGCTCTGGCAGCCTTGGTGCCATGACTACTGCCCTGGGGAGCTTATTCTAGTGTTCAACCACCCTCTGGGGAAGAACCTTTTCCTAATAACCAACATAATCCTCCCCTGACACAGCTCCAACCATTCTCTTAGGTCCTGGCACCAGACAGCAGAGATCAGCACCTCCCCGCTGTGAGGAAGGTGAAGAATACAACAGGTATTCACCCCTCAGCTCTCTCTTCTTCTGGCTGAATCAGCTAAGTGATCTCAGCCACTCTTTACATGTCTCACCCTCATCATCCTGGTCACCTTGCCCTGGGCATACTGACATCATTCAATGTAATTTTTATTTTGAGTTTGTCATCCTCCCTGTCATGGTGTTCCAGTACAGTCTCTGGCCTGTACACTTCCCTTTTCAGGTTAAGAAGATTCCTGCTCAGCCTGGCTCTCCTTCTTCCCGGCTTGCATGAGTTCCTATGCTTTAGAATTGCTGGCTCCTACACTAGTAAGAGGTCACCATTTCCCCACGAGTCTCTCCTTACAAATTGCGCATCTCAGAGGGCACTTTTTCTGAAAGTTTTCTTGAAGTTGGCACTTCGGTCCCTGCACTAGAAGTTGCCTGCAACATGCTTCAGAAATTTTCTGGATATGTTTGTGTCTGTTGTATGATATTCACAGCTGATGTCTGCAAACTTAAAATCACCCTTAAGGTCTAGCGGAGCTAATCTAGAAATATCCCTTAATTCCTTGTACTGTAATTAATCAGTATCATTGTTCTGGCTGGGTGGTCAATAGAGGACCCCCACAACATATATATATTTATATGCACACACTCACACACACTATTTTAAAAAAGCTGGCTTTTTACCTTTACATACAGATTATGCTCTAACACCTCATTCAAAACCACCAAGCCTTGCCAACTTCATTACAATCATTTCCTTCATTATACAGATGGAAATATGGAAATATAAGGGTCTTTGCAGTGTATCCCAAAGATTAATAAATGGTTAAAGAAGAAAGGTTTAACAATCCTCTATACAAAGCTTCTGTAAACCATCAAGACCTAAGTATTAACATCCACAGGATGATTTTTAGGACAATACAGATGGACTAGAGGAAAAAGAAATTCAGGGTGTTATTGTGTTTTTCTTAGTAATAATTATTACTTTAGGGCCTTGGAAAACTATTTACGGTTCCATTTCACTCTGTGCCACACAAATAGAAAACAAACATCAATCTCGCCCTAAACAATTCTGGCTATTAGTCTGGTAGAATCTTCAGTGAAGAGAATTCCAGCATCTCCAGTGGGCCATTCTGGGAAATTAGTTGCTTGTTTCATGCACTGAAACAATACTTATGGGATGTTCTGGAGCTAAAGGAGAGAATCAATACATATCCTGAAGAAAATCCTTTCTTAATCAGACTGCAGGGAAGGTAGTTAGAACAAGGGACTATTGGGAGAAGGAATGCTGTCTGAGAATTGTTTTCTGCGGACTGACAACCTTTATATTCTGCTCACTCAGGATTTTATTTTAACTTTATGCTGTTTCTGTTTCCCTAGTGCAGTTTGACATGATGCGTGCCTGCAACCTTATCGCCACGGTGGCTTTGACTGCTGGCCAGCTCCTCTTTGTCCTGGGGCTGATGGAGCTCCCCATCATCTCTCAGGATACTCAGTGGTGGGAGGAGGCCATAGCTGCTGTGTTCCAACTTGCCAGTAAGTCCACTTCTTTCTACTGATGGAAAAGTGCTCAGTCTCTATTAAATCCAGTTGGAAATACTATATACTTTATATACTTATATGTATAATATACTTTATAAATCTTTCAAGTGACATAGAATAGCAAAAAGACATATCTAAAATTAAGTTCATTGTCTCTGACAAGCTCTTCCCATGAGATTCTGCAGTACATTAATAGAAACTTTTGTCTGGGATATATCATAATGAAGCTTCTGCCAACAAAAAAAAAACCAAGCTTTTATTAGCTCCTATGAAATCAGGAAGGCAAACGTAAGAGAAACAAACTGGATATATCATAATCCCACAATTTAGCGGGGCAAAATATACTAAAGGAACTGTGAGAAAGCAGATCAGAAGGGCTGAGCAAATTTTTGAAGCCTTGTTGAAACATGATTATTTTATTTTAGCTAAGTGAATTTTACTCAGTGATCCCCGGCTGGATTTTGACAAACAGATACATCTGCAATCCAGCAAAGAAAGCTGAAGTCAGTTCATACCACCGACTGCTACAAATAAAATTCCCACTGCAATTCTCATGGACTCCNATAAAATTCCCACTGCAATTCTCATGGACTCCATACAGAGGTGCATGAGGAAAAGAGGAAATGGAGGAAACAATTCTATTTTGACAGCAGTGGCAACAAAGCGTAAACATTCTTCAATAATACCTTTCATTATTACATAAAGTAAGTAACTTCAGTATTTATTACAGTAAGAGTCAAATCCTATACAATATCCATGCAGGAAACTGTCATTAATGGAGTAACATTCAAGCTGCTTACAAGATCAGATTAAAAATACAACATTTATTTATATATATTATAATA